>SJXQ01009060.1:112633-149755 GCA_006408695.1 Aepyceros melampus
ACACGTTTTTGTTATTGCTTCTCAGGGGAAGCGGAGGTAAGAAGCTGCCTGCAAAATGTCACTGGCTAATGAATGCTGTTTCACTCCAGTGCCGAGGTGTCAGTCAGGAGGCAGGCAGAGGGATGACAGCCGTCCTCATTAGGGACTTGGGGGGATTTCCTGCTCTTCTGAGCTGGAGGGGCCAGGGCTGTGTCCCCTTCTTCCCACTTGACTGTATAGTTCTATTGTTAAAGGGAAGAATAAATATAACAGGAAAAATAAACATGGCAGAATAATACAAAACTACCAAGGTTATTGTGAGAATTAAATAACATGTGAAATTCCTTACCGAAGGGTAATACATGCTACCAAATAGGAGGAGATGGATGAAATCTAGGATCAAAACTCCACTGCAGGTAGTAAAGAGTTCAAGGGCCGTGGCTGTGCCTTTTTAATGCTGGTACATAACAGTTGCTCAATGAATCAAGGGAGGAAAGGAGGAAGAGAGAGGGGCAATCCAAGGCAGAGCAAAGACCACAGGAGGGCAAACTCAGAGGTCTCTGATTCCCCCCACACTCCCCCAAGTGATAATAATTGTGACCCATTCACCTGGAGAGTTTGGGTTGAAGTAACTTCTTGACACAGAATTTTCTGTGCAGGCTCTGAATTCTCTGTTTTCTGAGAGTCCAAGAAGGAGAAGCAAGGACAGCAAGATCAAACCAGTCAATCCTAAAGGAAATCAACCCTGAAAGTTCATTGGAAAGACAGATGCTCACGCTGAAGCACCAATAACCTGGCCACCTGATGCAAAGAGTTAACTCATTGGAAAAGACCCCGATGCTGGGAAAGATTGAGGGCAGCAGAAGGGGACGACAGAGGATGAGATGGTTGGATGGCATCACTGACTCAATGGATATGAATTTGAGCAAACTCCAGGAGATGGTGAAGGACAGGGAAGCCTGGTGTGCTGTGGTCCATGAGGTCACAAAGAGTCAGACATAGCAATTGAACATAACAAAGCAGAAGATAATAAACACCCACCATGTGCCCAATTCACTTGCTTAGGCACATAGATGGCTTGCTCACTCTGTCCCCACTATGAGCCAGACACCAAAAAAGGCTCTGGGGTTACAGAAACTGAGAGGGGTCCCTGCCCTTGGGGAGCAGAAATGGCCTTCACAGAAGAGCCAAAAGCCATGCCCCACCTCCCCAGAGGATGGGTCTGAGGCCTGTGCCTCCTGATAAGCCATCAACTTTCTGAGCTCTCCTGTGAGTAAACAGCCAACTCCACTCCCTGATTCCTTGGCTCCTTCAGACTGGAGGGGGCCCAGCCCCATGTAGACCCAACCCCCTAACCCGTCCTGGGACAGAGCCCACAGAGGGGAGACTGTGGACACAGCTCAGTCTCCCGCCAGGTACTCTGCCCCATTGGAAGCCCTACATTCACACGGGAATGAATCTGAAGTCCAGGAGGACAATTCTGCCAGACAGAAATTCTAGTCTGAGAGAAGTCTCCTGCCAGGAAAGCAAAGCGAGAGTCATGCTCCCTTCTGGGTTCTGAAGGATCAAATACCAAGATGTTTCCCTTTGAGCAAAGAGAGGGGAAAACAGGGTTTTGCATTTCCCAAGAGAGGCTCATCTGGCCTCATCTTAGGGATAGTGGGGACCTCGCTGCAGGGGGTGGTGAAAGAGGCCAGGTCTGTGTCTCTCTTTCTGTTCTTCGAGATGGCAGAGGGGCACAGAGGGGAAGAGAAGGCTTATGGCTGGGGCCTGAAGTCTAGCAGGTTGATAACAGAAGAGGATTTTTAACAAAAGCTTAAATAAGTGAGTAGAAAGAACAGAGAGCTGCAATCTTCTCTTTGAAACTGGATAAAGGGGCAAAAAAGAGGAGGAAAGCTAAGACTAAGAATAGTTCCTTATAAAAGAAAGAGGTATTCTGATGTCTTGAGGTTTGTTTTAATTTTCTCAAAAACATAATCTGTAAATGAAATGCTCAAGTTCAACTGTTTTAATGACAGATGGGTGCTTTTTTAAGTTAAGTAGTCTTGGAGCACTGTGCTCGCTGGTAAGCACAAACAGATATGGCCAAGTTGGATCTGGAAAGTCAGGATATGCAAGGAGCTGGGCCTTGACAGCCCTTCTATTACAGGTCCAAGTTGCTCACACTCCCAGACACTCAATCCTTTCAACTATAATATGGAGCTATTAGGGTTATCTTTTAGAGATGCCAAGAGAATCGGATGAGATGTCAACTACAAAGCCCCTTTCATAGAACTAGCACTAAATAATTAATAGACTTCGAATTTCCCTGAGCACCTCCATGAGATCTCGAAAAAAAAAAAAAAAGAAGGTTCAAAACATAATCAGGGTCCCTGTTGCCACTTGGTGGCAGCATGCCTGACTCAGGGTGGCCCACTGCCTGGAACACACCTGAGCAAGCCTCTGGCTTCTGCCTCTGGGGACCCTTAGGACAGCACCGCATTTTCCCAAAAGCAAAGACGCCTCCTTCCAGCTCCCCTGTGACACTTCACCATGTCCTCAGAATTCCCTTCTATGACAGAAAGAACCACAGCAGTAACTAATGCTGCAGAGGGTGCATGCATGCCTGACAAGTCGCCTGACTCTGCGACCCCGGGAACTGTAGCCCGCCAGTTTCCTCTGTTGATGGGATTCCCCAGGCAAGAATACTGGAGTGGGTTGCCACACCCTCTTCCAGAGGACCTTCCTGACCCAAAAATCGAAGCCATGTCTCTTCAATCCCCTGCACTGGAAGGCAGATTGTTTGCCACTGAGCCAGCTGAGGACACAAGACCTGGTGCACCCAAAAAAATAAATAAAATTTAAAATATGCATTTATTATTTCATGGTTTCTGTGAGTCAGGAACCCAGGCACAGCTTAGCTGGGCCCTCAGGCTCAGGGTCTCTCATGAGGCTGCCCCCAGGTATCAGCTGATGCACCTTGGGGCTCAACTTGAAGGCAGGGATCTGCTTCCAAGCTCACTCACGTCCTTGTCAGCAAGATTTGGTTTCTCCAGGGCTTCTGGACTGAGGGAGACAGTCCCTCCTGCTGGCCAAATGTCACCCTCAGTTCCTTGATGCACGGTGAACTGTTTCATAGGGCAGGAGACAAAAAGGCAATTTGCTTCCTCCAAGTGAGCAGGTGAGAGGCAGGAGTGGGGCAAGTGAGGCGGGGTCTACAGTCTTGGCCAACCAGCCTCGACACTGATACTCCATACTTCCAGGTATTGGCTGCAAGCAATTCATTCAGTGTAGCCCACACTCAAGAGGACTAGGGCATGAGGTTTTGCGGAACAAGTGTCCAGCTGTGATGTCTTGGCTTCAGTCCTTGGTTCTCTGAGTTTATGTAAGGAGATCATTTGGTTTAGGGGGCAGGGAGGCTATGTTGAAGATGCTTGATGATATTCTAATGAACTGGTCCTGCAACAGCCATAGAGAAAGGTCACCCTCATGAGAAAGATGGCAAAGTGTATTCTGAAGGGAGTGGATTTCCGGTGTCAGTCTTCCAAGGAGGAGGGTCTTAGACAGGTGGAGTGGGTGTGCACTTCTACTATACCCTCCCTTTCTTGGAGATCTCAAAGAGGGAAACTGTCTGGATATGAGCTTCAGGGCAGAAGGCAATAAGATGACATGGGAGGCAGCATAATGTTGCCTAAGTTGTCCACACTGTGATTCTTGAAACCTCTGAATATGTTACTTTAACACGCCAGTAGGGGTTCTGCACATGTGACTAAATTAAGGATCTTGAGGTGGGGGGGATGATCACGGATTGTGTAGGACCCACGAGGGTCTTTATTAGAGGAGGTGGGAGGTCTGAGTCAGGAGATGTGCCAACAGAAGAAAGTGTGATGAGACCACGAGCCAAAGTGTGCAGACAGCCTGTAGTCACTGGAAAAGTCAATGAGGAGGATTCTTCTAGAGCTCCCTGAGAGAATACAGCCCTCCTGACACCTTAGCTATGGCCCACTGAGACCGGTTTAGGATTCCCAACCTCCAAAACGATGAGTTAATATGTTTGTGTTGTTTCAAGCCACTGAATGTGTACCAATTTGTTGCAACAGCAACAGATAACTAATACCGTTTGGAACCTATTAAAAGAAATGGAGATAGAGTGGGTCAACACATAGAGCTTAAGCCTGACTTCTAGGGACTTGTTGCTTGTGTGTACTCCCCTTTGAGTCATCTAGGGCCTGTGCACTAAAGCCATGCACCCTTGCCCAGGCCAGAGAGTTAGAAGGGCTGCACCCTTCAGGGGACCATAAGGTGAAGGCAGCAGGGATTATCAGAGATCCCCGAAGCAGAGGTGACTTGCCTGTGAGGTCCACCAGCCTCTATTCTCCAATGAGTCTCTGAGCCACGCCCACCCTGGAGGGGCAGGTCTTATTTCTTGGGAGATGGAAGTCAAGGTTTATAGGGGATGCCCCACTCCCCTCCGCTGACATCCTCTGCAGTCCCAGGAGGCCTGACATGAGAGTCCCTTGCTACAGGGCCTTAGATGCTAGGGGGTGCCTACCAATAAACCTAAGGAGATAATCAAAGCTGCCAGAAGCTTCAGGGGCAAATCCTAGAGACTGGACCTCTTTGCCAGCCTGCTGTGGAGCCTCTGATGAAGCCAGCCTGCAGCCACTCCCCCTGCCCAGAAGGTGTCCCCATCAAGTCACAGCTCTCAGCTGCCCTCTGGCTTCAGCTCTCAAATCCTCCCTTGAACCCTGTTGGGACTACAACAATGACATCTCATCTGGGGTGAGAAAAATCTATGAAAACCTTTTTAGGTGTTCTGGAGCCTGGTGAAGACCAGCTGGCCCTTGTGGAATAGCAGAGCTGCAGGAAGTTGGTCACAGGATGCCCCAGGGACAGGCTGCCGTGAGTCCAGGCAGGGCACGTGGAGAGAGCAGCTGAGCCGGCCTTTTCCTCTGTGCAAAGCCATGGCCCATGTCAGGGGCTCTGAAGCACAGCTGAATTGGGACCATACTTCCCAGATTATAAACTGGGATACTCGTTGGCATAAGAAACATTCTGGCAAATGGAATCTGATTTCAGAATTACCATATTTTCTAGGACACTGCAACCAACTGAGAGAATAATGGGACAGAGTATTTAAATTCTAAAACACAGTCTCCCTCAATAAATCTAGCCACAATAAGCTCTTGATACCTGCCATCCCTACAAAGCTCCAAAAGGGTGAAGGTCATGCTTTCCTCACCATTGATGCTTTTTCACCTAGTGCTAGGTGTATGTAGTGTATGTCATAAATATTTAAGAAAGAGAGAGAGTGAAAGAAAGCATTCTCTTTGACAAGGCCCAGACAAATTCCCAGCAAATTTGTCCCAGACTTCATGCCAAGGCTGTCAGCTGTTTGGGAAAGACCACACAGCCTTCCCCCGTGGCTCAGCGGTAAAGAATCTGCCTGCAATGAAGGCAACAAAGGAGATGTGGATTCAATCCCTGGGTCAGGAAGATTCCCCTGGAGAAGGAAATGGCAACCCACTCCAGTCTTCTTGCCTGGAGAGCCTCATGGACAGAGGAGCCTGGGGGCTGCAGCCCACAGGGTCACAAAGGGTTGGACATGACTGAAGTGTCTGAACACACATGCGCAGTCTCCTGTTTCATCCGCTTTCACCTCTCTAGCTCAGTACCTCCATGGGGCAAGGGCTTTTCCAGGGTCCCTCTACTCCTGTTGGGAGAGACACACTGGAGCCCGCCTGGTACTTGTACCTCTCCGACCGACCAGTCCCAGAAGCTTCAGTGTTTCCAAGCAGGCCAGGCAGCTTTAATTCCCCCATGCCTACTCCCCACCCACAGGAGCTGAATGGGAAAGGACAGATGAGAAGCTGGGTGGTGTGGGGCTGATAGACACAGTGGGGAAGGGAGGACACCCCTTCAAGATGCCACCTGTTATGAACTGAACTGCTTCCCTCCAAAATCTATATGTTGAAGCCCAAACCCTGATTGTGACTGTACTTGGAGGCAGGGCCTTTAAAGAGGTCATTAAGGTTAAATGAGGTCATCAGTTCAGCTCAGTTCAGTTCAGTCGCTCAGTCATGTCTAACTCTTTGTGACCCCATGAATCGCAGCACGCCAGGCCTCCCTGTCTATCACCATCTCCCGGAGTTCACTCAAACTCACGTCCATCGAGTTGGTGATGCCATCCAGTCATCTCATCCTCTGTCGTCCCCTTCTCCTCCTGCCCCCAATCCTTCCCAGCATCAGAGTCTTTTCCAATGAGTCAGCTCTTCGCATGAGGTGGCCAAAGTACTGGAGTTTCAGCTTTAGCATCATTCTTCCAAAGAAATCCCAGGGCTGATCTCCTTCAGAATGGACTGGTTGGATCTCCTTGCAGTCCAAGGGACTCTCAAGAGTCTTCTCCAACACCACAGTTCAAAAGCATCAATTCTTCAGTGTGCAGCTTTCTTCACAGTCCAACTCTCAGAGTGGGGCTTTAATCCAATGTGACTAGTGTCCTTATAAGAAGAAGAAGTGACATCAGGGGTGTGTGGGCGCAGAGGAAAGGCCACAAGAGAACATAGCAAGAAGGTGGCCATCTCGTCTGCCAGTCAAGGACAGAGGACCCCAGAAAAACACAGCCTGCCAACACCTTGATCTTGGACTTCCAGCCTCCAGAACCAAGAGAGATAATTTTCTGTTGTATAAAGCAGCCAGTCTGTGGTATTTTGTTACAGCAGCCCTACCAGATCAGGACACTTCTCAAGGTGAAGAAGATACGGAGGTCTGAGTGGCCAACGGTGAGAAAGAGGCCTGGGAGACTTATGCACAAGTGCCCAGTGAACTTGGCCAGGGAGCAGGCTGCAGTTGGCAGAAAGCCCTTCCTCTCCCTCAGATATTTAAATAAATCCTTTGAGTCCAGTCCAAAACCATAGCCCACCAATGGCTAGAGTATCCACAGGGCACCTTCTGCGTCAGCCTGTTAGTAGGTCTCTCCTTCTTGAACCTTCTCAGATCCCAACTTCTCTCCCTAACTGGTCTGTGTCTGGGACTCCCTGGAAATGTGTAGACTCGGAAACATGCTTGGGAATTCTCTACTCTTTGCATGTTATTCAAACCCACCAGGGCCACAGGCACAGTCACTAGAGCTCTGGCCCCAGCACCCACCCCTACAGCTGAGGGCTGCCTGCTTCATTGTCTCACGAGCTGGTGTCATGAGACTGGCCACCAGAGTGACTCCAGGAGTCCCAGGGACACAAGCCTGAGCATCTTGATGGCCAGTTTTCCCATAGTCCACTCTACTGCTTATGAATGACTTTCTTAATGAGAAATGTCCTCAGGGAGCTAGAATGGGTACAGTGTTGAGATTTGGTGCTGGCGGTGGTAGATGGCATACAAGACTCCCCAGGCCACGGTTCAAAGCTGCAGGACTTGTGGCTGCCCCTGCTTAGGAAGCTCCTTGATGCCTCTCACAGACCCTAAAAATAAAACTTCAAGGACACAGCTATTCTGGTTTCAACGATAAGTGGAACCCTGGGAAAGAAAGGAACTCTCAAGTTTCATGGCACAGGACAGAGGGTGGGCAAGGACTAAAGGGGCAAGGCCCAGCACCTCTGAGGGAGCTTTATTGTCACCCAGAGGAGGTGGCAAAGGCCCTGAGCAGTCTCCGAAAAGGAGATGCAATTCCACCAGCCAGGATAGGGAGCTGCCCTTGGTCTGCATCTTACCAGCACCAACTCCAGAAAGCATCTCCTGAAACAGGTCCTGGCTGCCCACCAGGCTCCCTGGAGCTCGAACTCCTTGCGGGGATTGGGGGAGAGCTGTTCTGCCAACTAATAAGGGTTGACACAGCTCTCAAGCCCCTGGGGCACACACAGTAGCACATCTTTGCCTGGCCTGCTCTAGCCCAAAATGTAATTCTGATGTAACAGATGATCAGAGAGGTCAAGGACGGAAGGGCCCAGAAAACAAAGACTGGAAAGGGAAAAGCTAACCAGAGAGACGTCCGGTGAGTGAGGGGTTTGAGGGCAGAGGCCACATCTCCTATGTGTCCGTGTCTCCTGCTGAAGCTGGCACTGTGCCCTGTACACAGCAGGCACTGAGTGAATTCTATTATTTGGCTGGCCTGGGGTGTGAGTGTGCTAAGTCGCTTTAGTCATGTCTGACTCTTTGTGATCCTATGGACAGGAGCCCGCCAGACTCCTCCGCCCATGGGAAGGAGGAAACTGGAGGTAAGCAAAGCTGGCACTTGAGATTAGGTCACTAGAGGGCACTCCAGGACAAGAGCTGAGCACCCTTCACATTACTTTAAAAATTTAGAGACAATGCTTAAGAGTACTTTTATTTGTTCAACATACATCTTCAGAACAATTATTCTAAGTGTATGAAGTTTGTTTATTCATTCAACGTACATCTTCAGAACATAACACTAAGTGCTATGAAGGATGCGAAAGGACTGAGATACGACTCTTGATCTCAAAGTGAAGTGAGGCGTTGGTCGTTTAGTCGTGTCTGACTCTTTGTGATCCCATGGACTGTGGCCCTCAAGGCTCCTCTGTCCATGGGATTCTCCAGGCAAGAATACTGGAGCGGGCTGCCATTTCCTTCTCCAGGGGATCTTCCCAACCCAGGGATCGAACCTGGGTCTCCTGCCCTGCAGACAGATTCTTAACTGTCTGATCCATCAGGGAAACCTATGTATCCATATTTATCTACCAGTAACTTCTATATTTTAAGAGCTGATTAACCTTCTAACGGGCTTCCCGGTGACTCAGTGGTCAAGAGTCTGCCTGCCAATACAGGAGACGTGGGTTCGATTCATGGGTTGAAAAGATTCCCTGGAGTAGGAAATGGTAACCCACTCCGATATTATTGCCTGGAGAATTCCATAGACAGAAGAGCCTGGCAGGGTACAGTCCAGAGGGGTTGCAAACAGTCAGACATGGCTGAGCCCCCACGTAAACAATCTTCACACACTGTTCCTTCCACCTATAAAGCTTGCCCCTCCCTCATATCTGTCTGCCTTCTAGCCTCTTGCATGTCACCTTTCAGGGAGCCTACCCTTCCCACTTTGCTTTATAACATAACCTGTTCCCACAGCACTCAGTCATCTCACCCCACTCCACCTTCTCCAGTGGAGCTTAAATCATCCATCACGCTGCCCAGTTTACACACTTCTTATCTCCACAGTCCATATTCCCTACTGGGATCCTTGGGGGTGGAGGCTCTGTGTGCTGTTTTCACAAAAGGACATAGTGCATAGAGCAGAGCTTCACACCCAGTAGGCACTCAAAATATATATATATATATATATATATATTTTAATAAACAAGACTGGTGACAATTCTAATTTGGACAAGGAAATAGCAACCCACTCCAGGATTCTTCGGAGAAGGAGATGGCACCTTACTTCAGTACTCTTGCCTAGAAAATCCCATGGATGGAGGAGCCTGGTGGGCTGCAGTCCATGGGGTCGCTAAGAGTTGGAAGCGACTGAGCAACTTCACTTTCACTTTTCACTTTCCTGCATTGGAGAAGGAAATGGCAACCCACTCCAGTGTTCTTGCCTGGAGAATCCCAGGGATGGAGAGCCTGGTGGGCTGCCATCTATGGGGTCGCACAGAGTCGGACACGACTGAAGCGACTTAGCAGCAGCAGCAGCAAACTGAGTCGCCAGGGTACTCCTGCTGTTTGAAGGGTAAGGAGGACACTGAGTGCATTAAGGGAGCTTCTCAGGGGACATTTAAGCTGATCTTGAGGGATGAAGAGCAGCTCACGAGTCAGAGAAAGTAGAAGGGGACAAGGCGCAGAGCGAATGGCAGGAGCAAAGGCCCAGAGGCCAGCCCTGCAGGGTGCTAGGTATGGTCCCGGCTGAAGGCCAGGCCGGATGTTTCTTCTGGCCTCAGCAGGGAGCCACTGCCTTCTCTGGTCGGTCAGGGCCCCTGCTCCAACTAGGGCTACTGGGCAGTATCCCGGCTGTGTTCCTCTGCCTGCCCAAGGTCTCCCCCTGCCGCTACCTGCTCTTGGTGTGTATTTGCAGTTCCTGCTATCTAGGGCTTCCTGATATGGGCAACCTCCAGCACTCCCGGTGAAGAGATAGTCTCCCCTTCTGCAGCTGCAAGGGAGAAACAAACTGCACAGCTCAGAAAACAATCCATCATTTTGTCATAACATTTCCATTTCAAAGACTTCCTTTCCAAGCTACTCTTTGGCCAGAGCTTCCTCTCATTAGCATGAAAAGAACTGGCAGGGAAATGAGTGACGAGGAAGGAAGGAGCTGGAAATAGGGCTCAAGGCCTGAGGCCTCGGCCTGTGTGTACTCAGGGGCCGGGATGGGGCAGGGACTGGTAGGCGGCCTGGAGGCTTTGTGTGTGTGTGTGTGTGTGTGTCTGTGTCTGTGTCTATGTGTGTCTGTGTGTCTCTGTGTGTGTGAGCTCGCTTGTCTCAGCACTTATGAATCATGCCTCCAGGTCAGATACTTGCCTGCTCATATCACAAGGCAGAAGTCTCCACATTGTGCCAGGAAGTCCCCTGGGCACTGAGGAGCTGAGGACTCAGAGAGGAAAGCTGTTGTGCTGTCAGGGACTTGAGCAGAGACCAACGTGTCATAATAACTAAGTGGCGAGATAAATGCTGTTGTAAAGATCCCCGCGGAGAAATTAGGAAGCTGGGAGGTTGCGGTCTGGTGGAGTTGGAGGCGGGTCACCTCAGGACAGTTAAAGCTGGTCTTGAAGGGTGGGGAGCAGTTCACAGGTCAGAGAGAGTGGAGGGAGAAAACAGGCAAAGGGCATGGCATGAGCAAAGGCCCAGAGGCCAGCCCTGCAGGGCACTGTGTGCTGCCACACAGCGGGGAGAGGGCAGCCACCTTGCCAGAGGGCGCCACCCCTCCTGGCCTGGCTCTGTCAGCAGACGGTGCTCGTGAGAGACAGGACAGTGAGCCACCCGACCCTGGAGGGGCTCTCCCAGCATCACAGCTCCTCGCTGGCCTCCGGATTGGCTTCTTCACAAATGACAGATGTGCTTCTAGCAAGACCCCTTCATCACCTTGCAGACCCCCCAGTAAGGTTGGCCTGCTGAAGAGCCTGGCCTGAGCCCCTTGGCAGACACTTAAAACCCTGCACACAGCTCGGCTTCTCTCCCCTTCAGCATCCTCCCTGCACATGCTAAGCCATTCCCCAGGCTCACAGCGGGAGGGAGAAGGTGCCTGAGTGTGCAGTGCATACAGTTATGAAGGTGCCAAGGAAACAGGAGACAAACAGCGAGTAGTATGACTGATGAGAGTGAGTGAACCACTCATTCAGCAATACCTGATGGGGGCATTCCACGGGTTAGGCCTCCAGAGATATCAAAGAGAGGAGTGTCTGCCCCTAGGGAGCCCACCGTCCTTGAGGGAAACAGAGAAGAAAATAAAAATGCCAAGTGGACACTAGGGAAGGGCTAGGCCCAGCAGGTGCCACAGGAGGGCGCCAAACCCTTGTCGGGAATCCTGAAGAGGTCTGGACTGAGGGGAGATTTGGAGGACAATTAAAAGTTGGAGAAAGGAGTAGGAGTGTGGAGAACGTTGCAAGCAGAGATTTCTCTGCAGTAAGGAGAAACTCCAGGAGCAGACTGGGGGGTTTCCATCGCCCATGAGCCCAGAGGGGTGCTGCCCGCTCAGGACAACGGTCCCCACCCAGGCCAGGTGGGCAGAGGTTGCAATGGGGGCCATTTGGCTGAAGCTTCCCATTTGTGAAAGTCGTCATATTTAGGACTTTCTACATTATCTCCAATTGAGGTTTGGATGTTTAAAATGCAATTTGTTAAGTGCAATCCATTGAAATATACCTCAATTTTTATAAACCTGTTCAGTTTTTGTTTTTGTTTTTGGTTTTTATCTAAAAGAAGCCTAACAATACTGAAAATGGCCCAGTTCTCTCATTCTTGGCAAACAGGCAGCACTGATTATAGATAAGAGAAGTGAGGCTTAGACTAGCCACCTAATGCATGCTAATTTACTCAGCACCGCACTTGCCTTTCTGATCCTGTAAGGCTCAAGCACCAAGGATGTCCTCTGCCCTTGGGCTCCCAGGATATTCTCTTGTCTCTTCTGCCCCAACCCATCCCAGGCCCCTCAGTTCCCTAGGGACTGCAACCTGAGCCCTTCTTCCTCCACATCACTCTCCACAGTGCAACCTGGCTCCTTCCCTCCCAGAGGCCCCCAGTTTCCTCTGAGGCTCAGCCACAGACCCAGAAAGCCACTGCCACACCACCTCCACCGCCCTGGGTCCCCCGTTTTGTTTGTCCTCGGGTATGGCTTCCCCAGTGGCTCAGAGGTAAAGAATCTGCCTGCAATGCAGGAGACGTGGATTTGATCCCTGGGTCAGGAAGATCCCCTGGAGAAGGGTATAGCAACCCACTCCAGTATTCTTGCCTGGAAAATCCCATGGACAGAGGAGCCTGGCAGGCTAGTCTATAGGATCTCAGAGTCAGATACAACTGCAGTGACTTAGCATAGCACAGCACACCACAGCTGGGAAAGACCCCAGGAGACGCCCCTAGAGGGTTCCGTCAACAGGGCACCATCCGCAGCTCCTGCTGGGGGCCCCTCTCCCCGCTTTCTAAAGGACAGTTTCCTCTGTGAAGTGTCACAGCCAAACCTGTAACTTCAGGCTCTCAAGATGTGCTACTCAGGTCTTTGCAGGGCACATGTGATCAGCATATGCTGGAGGCAGGGACTAGATAGTAACGAGGCCCCAGTCCCCCTTCTGAGAGTTCAGCTATTATAAAGGTGTGACTTAAAGCACAATCACCATACTGGGGACAAGATTGGCTGAGATTTAGAAAAATGAAGCCTGATCAATTGCACTGTCCCCTTTGGAGAAAAGACTAGAAGGGGTGCAGAGAGAAGGGAGAGAAGGTGGAGGGAATAAACATGTGCAGGCCTGGCCAAGGGGTCCAGCACTGGGGCTTCCTCAGGAGGTTGGTTGGCTCGCCCATCACAGCACCTCAAAGTAGCATGACGGAGAGAAACCTCTGACATATGCCTAGATGCCCTTGTTCTGACCCCTTGACATTTGTATTTCCTCAGTGGCCTCTCCCCTGCTCAGGAGGAGCTACAGGGACCTCTGAGCCTGGGCGGTCTATTCACTAGCATCTGCAGTCCTTGCTGAGCTTAGACACATCCACCTCTGTGAGCTGGTGGACACAGGTCTGCCCCTACAATGTAGCCACTTTTCAGGCGCTGACAAGCCAGGTTTGAAGCCTCTAAGACAAAGGATGGGACTCTGGGCTGTGGTTCTTCCCCATGGCAACCCCAGGACCCTCAGACCTTCCCAGATACCCTCTGCCTGTCCCACTAACTGTCTTCTCCAAATGGCCCTCAAGCCCTTCTCTTAATAGACCATCGACCTAGAGCTGTTCTCTCCCTGGGCAAACATTCTCTACTCAATTCCACCTCAAGCCCTTGTTCCCCAGGTACAGTCTCAGCCTAGAAAGGTCTTCCTTATTGCACTCTTTCCCTAAAAATATGTAGAATGAGGAAACAGGAAGACAAGACAGATCTTGTTTTTAAAATCCTGACCTGATTTTGAAATGGCCAACTTCCTGTGAAGGTCTCCACCTATCAACTCCCCAACCCTCCTCTACGCATGTGGCCCCGGCTCTGCTGGACACACCATGTGACTGTCACATCCCACCCCAGAGCGGTGCAGGGGTTCAGCCCCAAAGGAAGCCAGACTTTGCAGAAAGACAACATTTATTGAGAATCGTCTGTCTGAAAACCTCATCTGTGTGTGCACACGTGTGCTCACGTACTTGTGTGTGTGTGTCTGTGCAGGTGTCTGGGGACGGTGAGGTTCTTGGTCAGCGATGTGATCAGATGGCTTTGGCCAGCCCCACGAGGTTGTTGTTCCTGTCAAAGACGCTGTAATACTCTCGGATGAAAACATCCCCCAGGATCCATTGATGGGAACGATTTTCACCCTGGAAGCCACTGGTACAGAAGCCCTCCTCCTGGGAAAGGGAAGCGGACATGAAGCGGGTTCCAACCCCAGTTGCTGTCTTTCGCTACCCCACCCCTTCAATCACCCTCTCATCTATTATCTCCTTTCACCCTTGAAATCACCTTCAGAGGTAAGCAAACAAGTATCAGATTTGTCTGCTCAACAAATGAAGAAGTTGATATTCAGAAATAAAGTGACTGAATCCAAGATCGTCTAGTGGGTCCCCTCCCCCTTCACTTGTCCTCCCCAGCCCCCTACCCTCCTGCTTTTAGCACCTACGGCCCTGATGACCCCCTAGAGCAGGTCTGGGGACCTCAGGCCTTGACTGTTTGGGGTGCTGAGGATTAGGTTAAAGCTGAAGCCAGCAGGGGAGTAGGGACAAAGTTTGGGTGCCCACAAAGCCCAGGCTACTAAGAAAAAGCCTGAACAAAGCCCAAGCCCAGGGCTTAGAAGCCAGCACAGTGGATGGAGATTCCTACGAGTGGCCCCCACCCTCCCTTGGGGCCTGGAGTCTGTCCTTCTGGTTTGCCCTACTTCTCCCAGGATGAGGTTGCCCCCAGGACAGCCTCATCCTATTCCGAAGGGCCGGTGGTCTAAATGTACAACCTGTTCTGTCCATCTAGGCCTTGCCACTTATCACCAACATGCCGAGGTGCCAAGAGGAAGGAGGAGAGCTGGGTGAAGCCAGGCTCCTCTCTGGAGACGCATACCTGGCTGGTTAGGCGTAGGGGGTCAGTGGGTACATTTTGCCATTGATCTCAAAGACCACAGTGGGCATGCTGCTCAGGCTGTCGCAGTCGATGTCAAACTAAAGAACAGAGGGAGGGAAGTCCTCTTAGAAGGGCCATGGGTGCAATCTGACTGCCAGAGGAAGTCAGAGGAAGTGTGATCTGACTGCCAGAGGAAGTCCCAGGCAGGACCCCTTGCTCTGCACTGGAGCTGAGCAGAGGGGAGGATCTGCTGCTCAGAGGACCCCAGGGAAGTTCTTGGATCTCAAGGGAGTCGCAGGGATGGGGACCACCTGTCATCCAACCCAGGGACAGACACCAGCTGGAGACAAGGATGGAGACAAGGGGGCGTTGGCCTCAACATCTCCCTCCAAGCCCAGCCAGAGTTCCCAAGGACACTGGGAGCACTTAGCTGACAGGGAGAAAGCGGGGAGACTCATCGGTGGAGGGCATAGCAAAGCTCAGAGAGTCAGGGATGTGTGACCCTCTCCGGGGACAGATCAGACTGCTGTCACTGTGTGAGACATAGGAGCCCCAACGCCAAGTGGCCAAAGCTAGAAGGGCCAGGTCATCGTGAAGGCCTCCCACCCCCTGCAGGAGAACAGGCCCCTCACCGTTTCCCTTCGTCACTGCCTCCACGTGCAACCCCCTCTTCGGAGGTTCTGGGGAGGTGGGGATACGGGTCTGGCCTCACCTCGCCATACTGGTTCTGTGTGGCTCCAATGGCCTGCTGGATGTTGAGGATGTCGCTGCTGGGCCCGACCAGCTTGGAGGTGCCCGTGTCCAGGATGGCCTGACAGCCACCCTCACAGGCCACAACCACACCGCTGATGGTGACACTGCAGAGGGGAGACAGGGCGGCCTTGCAGAGTGTCCAGCATCCAGCCCTCCCTCCCTGGACCCCTTCTAGCTTCCCCTGCCAGGAACCTTGGCAGGAAGGAAGCCCAGCCATCCCAGGTCCTTTTCTTTGCATTCCTTTCTGGAGCCCCCATAACTTCCTGAACTCAAAGGAAAAAACCCAAAATCATTTTCTCCCAACTCAGCAGTGGCTAAATGGTGGCTGCCTGATCTCTGGGACAGAAGGGTCAATGAAACAACACAGTTACATGCACTAAGGGAGAGGGTAGGAAGAGCACCGCACGCTTTGCCCAAAGATCTGGTTTCCATTTTTCTCCTGCCATATCCTTGCTGCAGTTTACCCAACCTTCCTGTACTCAGGCTTCTCATCTGCAAAATGGGTCCATTAGCACCCCTTCCTTGACTTCCCCAGGGGATGGGCATGAGGTTTAAACTCGATGTTAGTAAATTACAAAATGAAGATAATCATAGCACTGCTCTACAGGATTTCAGTGAGGAGCAAATGAAGCAGTCACATTCCCGTCCAGCACAATGCCTGGCAGGTAGTGCTGGATAAGCACAGCGCCCATGTTAAGCTGCTTCAGTTGTGTCTGACTCTTTACAACCCTATGGACCATAGCCCACCGTGCTCCTCTGGCTATGGGATTCTCAGGCAAAAGTACTGGAGTGAGTTGTCATTTCCTCTCCAGGGGATCTTTCTGACCCAGAGATAGAACCCACATCTCTTATGTCTCCTGCAGAGGCAGGTGGATTGTCTATCACTAGTGCCATCTGGGAAGCCCCAGATATGACTTCCCCGGTAGCTCTGCTGGTAAAGAATCCACCTGCAATGCAGGAGACTCCAGTTTGATTCCTCAGTCTGGAAGATCCTCTGGAGTAGGGATAGACTACCCACTCCAGTATTCTTGGGCTTCCCTGGTGGCTCAGATGGTAAAGAATCCACCTGCAATGTGGGAAACCTGGGTTCTATCCCTGGGTTGGGAAGATCCAACTCACTGGAGCAGGGCATGCAACCCACTCCAGTATTCTTGCCTGGAGAATTCCATGGACAGAGGAGCCTGGAGGGCTATAGTCCATGGGGTCGCAAAGAGTTGGGACGTGACTGAGCGACTAAGCAGAGCACAGCACAGCACAATCTTATTAATAAAGTGTAAGTGAACGGTCAGCAATCTCACTACAAGGACCCTTGGCCTTGGAGCGTCTGATTCAGACTCGGATGGGACGAGCTACTGGGCGGCGCCCTGGATCCCCCCGGCCCCACACTGGAGCCGCGGCTGCCCCGCGCCCACCTGTCCACGGTGAACTGCCAGTACTTCTGCACCGTCACGGGCACCCAGTGGAGGGACCCTGTGTAGTAGGACGGGTCGATGGCCCCCAGCGTGAGCATGCTCTCCTGGCCATTCCTGAAACCGAGGAGAGGCATGTTAGTGGACCCTGACACCGTGGCTCTGAGAAGCGGTATCCCAGCCCCACACAGGGCAGAGGCGATTCAGACCCCTCCCCGCTCTTCTCTCACCCCTAACCCCCACCTCCACCCCAGAGGCTTCAGATGAGGTCTCCCAGCTGCTTCAAGCTCTTCTCTAATACCTCCTGCATACTGAAAGGAGAAGCTTGAACTCCCTCAGAGCCTGCTATAAGCATCTGAGAATCTCGATAACATCGGTAAATGATTACTGAGGCCTATCACTTTGGAAGTAAAAAAGAGGTTAAAATCCCCTATGCAGAGATAGAGTCAAGCTTTTTTTTTTTTTAATGCCAGCAATGAAGGTCAAACTTGGGTCCAGTGGACTCTGGCTGCATCCACAACCATGTTGGGGCCTGTAGACAGAGGGTTAGAGGTGCCTGGAAACAAGGAGAGGTGTGCTCCGATGCTGGGGTCCTTGAACTGCAGGGTCCCGAGAGGCAGCCCTCCTCCGTCAGCGGTCCCTGCCAGGCCACGGAAGTCCGGCCCAGCTGGGCGCAGCCCCTACCTGTCCATGTAAACCGAGAACAGGTCCTGGGCCACCAGGCGCCTGTCCATCATGTTGTCAAACACGGGCACCGAGTACTCCGAGGCGAGCGAGGGGTAGGCCATTCCCAGGATCCCGTCGAACTCGGCATAGGTGAAGACGTCCCCAGGCTCCTGGGTGCTCAGGCCTACTGTCTGCTGGATGTCCACAATGTTGGAGACCTACAAGAGAGACAGTGACCTCCACCAGGGGCCCTGCGGCCAGAGGACCCAGAGAGGGCTCAGGTCAAGCCCGTCTTCGCCAGCCCACCCTCCCCTCCATGGGCAGTGTAGTTACGGGTGCTTAAGAGAAAAGTTTCCCTTTTCAGCTCTGTGCTGTGGTTTTGAGGGAATGAGTCTGACAAGGCAGGAGGCTGATTGGCAGGGGAAGAGAGGGCACAAGCAGGGGTACAGAGAGCAGTGCTCATGGTGCAGAAATTGAGGGTGAGCTGAAAGAACGGGGTGAAACAAGGGCTGCTCAAAGGGACCTCTGCCTGCCCGCAGCCCTTCCATTGGCTGCACCCGGGGCACCTCCCAGGGAAGCGCTGTGGGCACAGCAGGATGGATAGAAAGAACATGCCTGCAGTGTGCATCTGAAAGGCCTTGCTGCACATCCTTGCCTTGCCACGAGCTGTGTGACCTTGGACAAGTACTTTTCTGAGCCTCCAGGCTCACAGCAAAAAAGGCTCCAGCCCGACGCCAGGAAGAACTCAAGGAAGAGCAAGCTGATGAGCACCAAGAGATACTGCTTGATTTTAATTTTAGATGGTGGGTGCGGATGGAAGGAAAAATGCTAACATGTATTGGGCACTTACTATGTGCCGGCCATTGAATCAAGTACTTCAGAAGGCAAAGAGGGCCGAGAGTAAAGGGAGCCTTTGTCCAGAGGGCACAGATGCTTTCTGACTTGAAAGGAGGCGCTGCTCTATGACTTATAAAGTGAAGTCAAATCCAGAGAGGTGGAGACGTGGGTCTGACAGTGCCCACCATGACCAGCTGTGTGACTTCAAGCAAGTTATCAGCTCATCTGATCCTCGGGTCCCTCGTCTGAACAATGGAAGTGAGACTAGCTTCCTCAAAGGGTTGTTGAAAGAACTAAATTTAAGATGAGATCACCGTGACTATGCCAAGGTTAAGTGAAAAAGGGATTGGGAAGATGGAAACTGGACCCAGAGAAGCCTCTCAGGTGGGAGCTAACATGGGAAGGAAAAGGGGAAGGGAGGGAGGGGCACACGCAGCTGCTGCTGGCTAAAACCCCTCTCAGAATCCTCTCCCGGGGGAACCACCCGCAGGGGCAGGACACGAACAGCCCTTTGGCACCAGCTGTGGCAGAGCCCAGAGCCAGGGCATCTGGGCGGCAGTGGCTGGTGGGGAGGGAAAGGGGAGGGCCGGCTGGCCCCAAGCTCCACTCACAGTGAGGGTGTCGTAGCCCAGGGTGCCCTGCATGCTGCCGGTCCCATAGCGGATAGACAGGGGCTTGCCCAGGTTCTGGAAGGTGGACGACTTTCTTGGGTCGAAGCGCTGGTGGTTTTCTGGAACACAGGCTCAGGGTTAGTGGCACCCAGAGCATCTTCTCTCCACTTGACAGTGCTAACAGGGGCTAAATCCTTAGCAGCTCTCGTAAGAATATGGTCTCAAAACCATTCTCTCTACTGAAAATAAGCAGCCAGTTCTGTCTGGATCCCACAAAGCTCAGTCAAGAAAATTATTCTTTGCTGCTCAATCCACCTCTCTGACCCCCCAGTGCTACTTTCATAACTTCCAAATAAAACGAAAAAAAGAAAGCCACCTCTATGGTTTCCAGAGACTAGCTTATACCAACTTTGTAATTTCCAACAAGGCTCTTTGCTTCTCTCAACCTTGGTTTCCTCACCTGGTGAATAAGGATAAAAAGAGCACCAATCTCCCAAGATGGTTGGAGAAACAAATTATTTACATATATTTAATGTTTTCTCAGTACCTCTCACTTTATTCTCTTAGAACCGACTGGCATGTCGTGGCCCTATTTTATAGAAAGAAAAACTGAGCACCCAGGAGGGTAAGGTGTCTGCCTTGACTCCTAACAGAGCCAAAAATATAAAACAAAGTTCCCCCATGTCTAACTGGTGCTTTGTACATCAGATCTGTGATTTGCACATCTACCCAGTCTGCGGCCAGTGGGAGGGTTGAGCAAGGAGATAGGACACAACCGGGAGTCTGGGAATGTCCAAGCCAGCTCTCCCCACAACACACAGACACATCCCACCCCAAGCCTGGCACCCTGACCACAACCGGCAGAGCGGAGGGGTGGGCGGAGCGGGGGTGTCACTCACTGCAGGCATTGCTCTTGCAGTAGATAGAGGGTACCCAGAAGTCAGAGGAGCCGGTGTCAAACAGCACGGTGAACTCCTGGGGCGGGGTCCCGAGGTAGATCTTCCCAAAGTACTGACTCTGAAGACAGACAGCACCGGGTCAGGCTGGGAGCACCACGTGAAGGACTGGGGAGCGTAGATGCCCAGCCTGGCGCCTGTTCAGTTCTGTAGGCTCCGTGATTTCTGCCGCAAATCCTGCAACCCCTGCTGAATCGCCCCCAGAGCAGACACTAGAGCCAAAGGTAAGCTCTGCCTGGTAAGGAGCCTGGGGCACCTGCCAGGGACAGGGACACAGAGGTGGGATACCGGCCAGGTACAGACCCCAGATCCAAGGTGCCCCAGTCACACCTCCTTCCAGCTCTCTGTGTGTGTCAAAACTGGGGCTCAGATGGGGGTGAGGATGACCTAGATAAGGAAACGAGGACACCGAACAGAAAAAGGGTGGGTTGTTTACTGAGTGACAGATGAGAGAGACAGGCTCCAGAAAAGAAGAGGGCATAGGGGGTGCTCCTGTCACGTCCCGGGCAGCTGACAGTGGGCACCAGCTGCCCCCTCCCTGCCCCGGAAACCTAAGTCGTGGGTTCCTTTGACCTGGAAAGTCAGGTGTGAGGCTGGATCTGGGCACAGACCATGTGTCCCCAAGGGATGCTGTCTGTGGGCAAGTCATCCGGGCTCAGACCCTTGAAGGTGGGAGGACCGGTTTTGCAGGACCTGCTGCTTCCTGAGAGCTACTGAGGGGTGGGAGACAGCCTCACACACCCCCATAGGGCTCCCTGATTCCTGAAAGAGGGAAAGGAGGGGCGAGGTGTCCATCACACTGTGTGGGAATCATTACTGGAAGGCTGGCAGAACCACTCACATCCAGGTAGTTGGTCAGGGGCACGCTGGCCACCTCCCCGAAGCCAGAGTACTCGCTGCTGACGCCAGCTGCTGTTTCTGCAGGAAGTCCTCCAGAAGCCCACGCTCCTTCAGCGCCTTCCTCAGAGGCTTGCCTTTGTACAGTGGGATCCTGAGGAGAGGGGAAGAATTAGCGACAAGGTGGGCATCTCCCCAGGGCCGCCCAGCCTCAAAGGAGCCCAGAGGCTCTGGGCTCCATAAGTTACTTCTCCATTTTTGTATCATCACCTAAATTAAAATCGTGTTCTACATTAGCCCATGCTGGCCGTTACCAGCTGCAATGCACTCTGATATTTCCAACTCCTTTCTCTTTTTTAATGCTGGTGGAAACTCAATCGATGTATTTCATAAGCCACTAATGGGCTTCCCTGGAGCCTGGGCTTCCATGGTGGCTCAGACAGTAGAGAATCTGCCTGGAATACAGGAGACCCAGGTTTGACCTTGGGTCAGGAAGATCCTCTGGAGAAGGAAATGGCAATTCACTTCCGTGTTCTTGCCTGGAGAAGGCTATGGACAGAGGAGCCTGACAGCCCACGTCCACGGGGCTGCAGTCAGACACGACTGAGCAACTAACACACACAATGAGTTTGCATCTCCGTGGTTTGAAAGACACTCAGCGTATTCTCATTCAGTCTCCAGTTCTTGCTGTGGACCTACTATGTGCCAGGCACCGTATGGGGTACCGGGGACACATGAAAAAGGTTGTCTCTACCCTCCAGGAGCATACTGTGTGGGGAAGAAAATGGTGTCCCCCACACTCTGGAAAAAGCTATGACCATGCTCCCACCCTTGGCCAACCCCTGTTCTCTGCACTCTGGGCAGCCTAACATGGGTGGAATTTCTTCAGACTGTTTCAGCACAGAGCATAGTCCCCAGTGACTATGGTTAGAGTTTAGATGAGAGATGATGGAGGCAGATCAGCAGGAAGAGAATCAAGAAGGAAGACAGCAGATGCTGGTTGGAGACTCAGTCTCAAGTCTGGTGGTGGTGGTTGGTGGCTGGTCAAGGCCCTCTGAGCTTCAGCTTCTGTGCAAAATGGATTATCTCTCCCTTCCAGCCACTCTCAGGCACTGCTGTGGACGAACTGAGTGACTTAACCTCTCCAGCTCTTAGTCTCCTCTCCTGCAGTGGAAGACTAGAGCGTGATTATTCCCAGTGTCACCCAGCTCTGAGTCACGTGGTCCTCCTCCTTGGGGCTGGTTTAAGGACAACTGGAGCCTACAGGTGTGAAAGAGCTTTGAGAGTAATATAAGGGCAGCAGGTTTAAGACTCATAAAGAAAATGGGTTTTCTCACGTTGTTCACGTCTCAAATGGATCCCATATGGAATGCCTCGTATATTAATGATGGTCTCTCCTCTGGTACCTCCCGCCCCCAGCCCTCATGTGTGACTTTGGCTGGGACCTGATCTATTAATAGAAATGAAAGTTTCTCCAGACGCTTCTCAGCCTTTGTCTCTGATGACAGAAAAGGACTTCAGCCCTAAAGGAAGGAGGTTGGGCTGAGCTCCTGGGAGCAAGCCCACAGCTGTCCTTTCCCGTGTCCCCGTGTGTTTCTGCTTGTTCCAACTCTGGTTCCCAGTCAGCTCAGGATCCACAGGCTGAGTGCCTGGTGACTCTCACAATAGTAGCTGTGACTGTACTGATCTGTCCTGTCTCGGCACAGGGCCCGGAAAGCCACCCTCCAGGCAAGCGAGGCTCGAAGGCAGTCTACTGCCCTGTGCTAAGAACCAGGAATGCAGCCCTACACGTTTGCAGCTCCAACCACCATGGAAACCTCCACCCCATTTCTGCCTCCAGATGCCATGCTGAGCCAGCCAGGTGCCTGGCACTTGAAAGAACTCCACTCTTAAGACCACCACCTGCAGCCCCCACTGGTGAAAGGCACCGGACCCCTTTTCAGGGGCCCTGCTTCCCAGGGATGGATTCAGGTTTCCCTGGGCTCAGGCCTTGACAGAGCTCGAACCTGGGAACCAGAGGTAGTGTGGTGTCATGGCAAGAGTGCCAGTCCAGGAGACTTCCCTGGTGGTGCAGTGGTTAAGAACCCATGCTTCCGCTGCAGGGGGCACGGGTTCATCCCTGGCTAGGGCACTAAGAGCTCAGATGCTGCACGGTGTAGCAAAAAAAAAAAAAAAAAAGTGCCAGTCCACTTAGGATCAAGTCTGGCTCCTTCATATCTAACCACAAGGCCTTGGACAGCTCAAGGACGCCCCTGAACAGCAGTTTCCTCACCTGTGAAAGGCAAAAATTATTATCTACCTAATCCCTGAGCTTAGTGAGACTATAGGTAAAGCCCTAATTAAGTGTCTGGCATCTAGTAGCAAGCACTCAATAAATACCAGTTATAATTTGGGGAGGAGAACCTGGAAACTTCACCCACAAAGGATGTGGCACAACAGAGAACTCTAACAGATGCACACACAACTCTTACAATGTGCCAGGCACCCTTCAGAGCATTTTATAAATACTAACTCATATACCCCTTATGAGGGCTTCCCTGGCTCATTGGGTAAAGAACCCGCCTGCCAATGCAGGAGACTTGGGTTTGATTCCTGGGTAGAGAAGTTCCCCTGGAGAAGTGAATGGCAACCCACTCCAATTTTTGCCTGGAGAATCCCATGGACAGAGGAGCCTGGTGGGCTACAGTCCATGGGATCGCAAAGAGTCAGACATGACTTAGAGACTAAACAGCAACAACTTACCCCTCAGGACAACCCTATGAGATGGATACTTCTGTCATCCTAAATTTACAAGTTTACGTTATGTTCATGATGAAGCTGAAGATCAGGCAGTTTGACTCCAGAAGCTGTGTGCTTAATTCCCACACAGCCCATCTGACCCCCTGTTCTTGTTCACCACGCCCTGAAGAATAGGGGAATGCTTTAGAGGAAAAGGCCCCAACATAAAAGGCAAAACTGACTGGTAACGATTATCCCGGGAACTTGCAGCATTTCCTCGAGGTCTCCTAAGGGAAACCGGTGGCTGGAAGACGAGGGAGACACCCCCCCAGCAGATGCATGCGATGCCATCCCCTCCCCTGAGGCCTGACACTCACCTGGTGATCTCAGCGCCCTGGGAGAGAGCGAAGACAGCAAGTACACCACAAGACACCACATCTTGGACCTGGGTCCGGCCACTGCTGCAGCCAGGGCCCACTCCCACAGCTTTTATAGGAGGTGCGGGGCTCCCTCTGGCTGGGAGCCCAAGCTGCAGAGATAGCCCCTAAATTCGGGCCACTCCACAAACACATTAAGATAGCACCCAGACTACACAATACCCACTCTGATAAGGGCCATGGGTTCCACCACGCCGGGGACTTCAAAGTTGAAGGGTACACATGCCTGATCTTCAGGC
Organism: Aepyceros melampus; assembly: GCA_006408695.1. NCBI lineage: Eukaryota > Metazoa > Chordata > Mammalia > Artiodactyla > Bovidae > Aepyceros > Aepyceros melampus. The sequence continues at coordinate 136,726 of SJXQ01009060.1, forward strand.
TACGAAATGTCATGCAAGCCTCCCTGACCTGATTTCCCCTTTCAAACAGGACTTCTTGAGCTAACACAGGTGGGGCCACCGTCAAAGCCCTATCTCATGTCCCACCTTGTGGTCAGTAAAGAGGCCTGTTCTCAATAGGCGCCTTCCAGCCCTTGATGCCTCCATTTCCTGGGCCTAACTTCACAGGAGTCCCAACCTGCCCTGTCCAGGGGTCTCGCAGCCCAGTCCTCCCAGCCCAGGTTTCCAGAAGCCACTCAGTCCAATCCCTAAGGGGCATCTGATGCCAAGGGTGCTTGTGCAGTCTGTCACCTCCATCTAAGAGAGATGTAGGGGCTTCCTTGGTGGTCCAGTGGTTAAGTCTCCATGCTTCCAGTGTGGGGCGAGAGGGGCAGGGGGTGCAGGTTCTATCCCTGGTGGGGAAAAAAGATCCTGCATCCTGCATGCTGTGTGGCATAGTCAAAAAACTAAAAATAAAAAAATTTTTAAAGCTCCAAAAAATAAAAGAATGCAGGCCCAAGACCCCTGCTTGCCACAAGGCTGTGGCCCTTGGTTCCATGTTAGAAGGATGTTAAGAGGGGAGGGTTAGATGCCAGATCCCAGGAGCCACTGGGATGCCTGGGGAAGGTGGGCAAAGAGGGCAGATTTGTGCCACACACAGAGGAAAAGGAGGAAGCTACAACATGATGGTCAGGTTTGAGGGATGAGTTAGGCATCTGAGCCACACACAGAGGATCCGGAAGAGTCTCTCAGGGGCACACGTGCAGGGCTTGGGACAAGCAGAGGGACCCAAGATCCAGATCAGACATGCTCTCAGGCCTGGAGCCTGGGAGAGAATCAGGGCTAAAGGGAAAACAAAGACACAACCACAAAAGTGGAGATCACATCCCAGGTATGAAGGGAGACTAGGAACTGGAAGATCAAGTTCAAGTCAGGTTAAGGCAGGGGCTTTGGGACCATGGATGTGAGGGAGACTGAGGTGCCAGCCACCCACACTCTGCAGGACAGAGGTCTACAAAGTGAGGAAGGCCTGATGAGGTGGAAGATGGGAGCATGGACCTGGAGCAGAGAGGACAGGCTGGGCAGTAGAGAGGTGGACCCTGGACACAGGGAGGTGAGGTGGTGGGGGACTCTGAGAGGGACACATCCAGGAGTTTATGTATTTGACTTGCAAAGGCTTCAAGAGGCCAGTCGACAAGGGACCTGAGTGTTTTATGACAGGCCTTAGGAAGACAAACAGAAAGATTGAAAGCAGGAGGAGAAGGGGGCAACAGAGGATGAGATGGTTGGATGGCATCATCAACTCAATGGACATGAGTTTGAGCAAACTCTGGGAGATGGTGAAGGACAGGGAAGCCTGATGTGCTGCAGTCCATGGGGTTGCAAAAGTCAGACATGACTTAGCAACTGAACAACAAACAGTGCTCCACCCCCATGTCCTTCCCCAGGAGGCCAGGACGTTGCTGCTTCTCAGGCCCCAGGAAGCAGCCGTGGGCACATCCAGTATTCCAGAACACCCTAACAGCATCATCACGGCACCCTCCCTTTCCAAAAGCCAGGGAAGTAGAGAGAAAATAACACCACCAAATGGTACAGCGTGTTCCTTGTTTCCTTCCCTGAGGAGGCTGACCTGCCTGACCAGGGCCTGCATGTCCTCTTAGGGGCCCTGCATCCAACTGATGCTTCCCCCCACACATCAACACCCAGCATGACCCTTGGTGGGCTTCCCTGGTGGCTCAGATGGTAAAGAATCCGCTTGCAATGCGGGAGACCTGGGTTCGATCCCTGGCTGGGAAGATCCCCTGGAGGGGTAACGGCAACTCACTCTGGTATTCTTGCCTGGAGAATCCCATGGACAGAGGAGTCTATGGGGTCGCAAAGAGTCAGACATGGCTGGGCAACTAAGCACAGCACAGCACTGACGCATGGTGGATGCTCAATAAATGCTTGGTTGAGCAAATGAATGGACAATTGATCTTGCCACCACTTATGGAGTAAATGGATGGTCGCATCTTTATTATGTCCTCAGATGAGGAGATGGAGACTCGGAGAGGTTAGAGTTCTTGCTCATAAGGGAAAAGAGCTTGAACATAAAAAAAGTCCTATCACAAGACTCCTGGTCTGATGTGCTACAGTTTACCACAGGGCCTGACAAGCTATGGGGGCCAGGAGGGGTGGGTCATGAGTTTACAATGTCAAGTCTGGGGCAGCACTGCTTCAAGCTCACTGCTCACAACCTCTGGACATCCCTTGGGACGGTCATACTTATGAGCAGTGGGCCCATCTGTAGCATTTGGGGCTGGGACCTGTGGGTGTCAGCACTCGAGGCAGGAATGCGGTACCCCACGCCCCCACCTCCCTCCCCACCAGCTCCACGTTGCCAGTGGCCCAGCATGACCCAGCAGCAAACACTCCTGGACAATGAGCCTTGAAACTCAGGCTCAGCCCCCTCTCCCCCTGGAAGGTGACCCTCAAAGCCAAGAACCAAAGCACTGGTTTTTCCGTGTTTATTCACAAGATTGGGATCATTCTAACAGCATTCAAGTCCACGCTATCAGGAAGGCTGCCTCAGACTGCACAGGATGTTAGGACTGCTAATCCCCGGGAAGCAGGCCAAACACTTCAAAAAGCTTTTTGAAAACCCACGATAAGATTTCATCACTGGTTACCCAGAGCCAGGTGGGGACAACTCCCCGTGGTCTAGATTCCTTGTGTCGGGGAATTGACCCACAGAAGTGGCTCAAACAAAATCAGGGCCCAGGGACAGCCTCTCCAGGGTGCCCAACGTTGTGACCTCCACTCAGACGTGAGCACAACAAGGTCAAACATGCACCCTTCCCTGAGCATCTCCTATGAGCTCACCCTGTGTGGAGATGGGGGCTTATCTCATCTCCACCTCCAGGGAGCCCACAGTCAAGTGGGGGAAAGATTGGTTCTGGTTGGTGACCCTGTTGTGATCCAAAGAACCAGACACCTCTTCTACCAGCTTTGGTTTGCAGGGGAGCACGGTTTCTGGAAAGTATGTGTGGGACAATCCTGGGCTTGAACCCTGGCCATGTGGTGGTGCGACCTTGAGTGAATCCCTTTACTTCTCAATGCCTCGGTTTCTTCTTTTGTAGACTAGAGACAATGACACTGAGAGGGTCATGTGAGGGTCAAAGATAAGAGAGTCTAGAGCTATTCGTTAACACTTCCTACAAATGGGAGACATAAGCAACTGAGGTTGTGTGGCCTTGAACATTTCAGTCATTCCCCAGTCTCAGTTCTTCGTCTGTGAAATATGGGATTCACAAGCTCACAGAGCTGGTCTCAATCTCTGCTGTGTCCAAAACAGCAGTTCTTTTTTCTGCTCTAGGAATCAACTGAATTTCTGCCCTGTGCCCCCAGTCCTCCAGACTGAGGGGCCAGTTAACCTTAGCCGTTTTTGCAGCGCCCCTCAGGTGTGCTTTGATGCACATGACTCTCCAGCTGGTCAAGTTTGCAAGGGGTAGGGGGTGCGTGGTGGTCTTCCTTTGTCCCTACCTGCGCTCCTGTTGCCTCCATATCTCACCTAAGCCAACCCAGTCTTCTGGAAGTTGCCTCGGTCCTATTCCTCCAGACAAACCACATGGCCCCTCCACCCTGACCTTGCCTTCTCCCTGCACCACCACCAAGAAGCCGGATCTGGGTCGCCACCACTCAGAATCTGCCGGAGTCCCCTGCCTCTGCTACATCCTCTGAGGGGCCCCACGTTCTTCCAGGGCTTCAGGAGAAACGTCCTGTTTTGCCAGTCCCCTGCTTTCTGCCCTGCCCATGTCTTCCCTAAGACAAATAGAGGCAGAGCTGGCTTTTCCTTCCTGAGGAAAAGAGAAAGGAGAAAATGAGAAGATTTTTTTAAAATAATAGATCAGTACCTCAAAATATTATTCAAAATATGATTCTTGGGGGTGCATCCGCTCAGTTTGACCACATGACCCTCCCAGCATCAAAACCCTATAGTTAGCAAAGATGACCGCATTACATCCACACTCAACAAGCCTCGGGCTGAAGAAGATGGGAGGAGTCCAGGGGTCTTTAATGCAGGACAGAGGAACTGCAATGGCTCACCAGAAAGAGATCTCAGAAGGCCAGAAACCTGGAAAACACATTGGAAAATACTGCTGGCACATGTGGAAGTCCCCACCCCCCTCCCCTCCTGACCACAAAGGGATCCATCCCTGTGAGTGACATACTGGCCAGTCCTCCAGTCTTGGTCAGCAGAAATCTGGGAGAGACCAGCTCCCAGACTCCAAACCCATACTTCTGTTTGTTCTGCATCAAGCAACCTGAGCCCTGGGAAAGTCTACCCAACACATCACAGAACTGCTGGGTCCTCTCATGAGAACACTGGTGTTTGGGCCCCGACCCCGGCACACACAGGAGAGTACATTGTGAGTTATGGGAAAATCCAACAAGGAAGCCCATTCCAGCTTCCTGAACAGAATGAGAGAGAGGGAGGGGTAAAAATGACCTCCCCCAACTCCAATGCAGGACTCAGGGTCCCCAGCAAACCAAGTCTCTGGATCACTGGGTCATGCATCTTAAGATCGATCATGTTTTGCTTTATAAACACAATTTTAAGGAATCACCAAATAGTTGGGAAAGAGGATTTGGTCAACATTAAGTAATAGTTTTGTATTGATGTCAATTTCTGGCTTCAATATTTGTTTTTTTACGTGTTGTTTAGTTGCAGGAATTCTTTGCATATTCTGGATATTAACCCCTTATTGGGTATTTGATTTGCAAATATTTTCTCCCATTCAGTGGATTGCAGTTTCACTCTCTTGACACGGCCTTTGATACACAAATGTTTTTTGTTTGTTTCGCTGTAATCTAATTGTTTTTTTGCTTGTACTTTTGGCATCAAATGCAAGAAGTCATTGCCAAATCCAATGTCATGAAGCTTTTGAAGTTGAAGTTTTGGATTGAGTTCTCCTCCCCAACTATTTAGTGATTCTTTAAAACTATATTTACAGTGCAGACATTCATGATCTCAAGATGCACGACAGAGAGGTCCTGTTTTGTTGTCCTGCAGTGGCTAATGTTCTCCATGGCCAACTTCTTTGTCCGCTTTAAGCCCTGGTTTGCCCCATCATGTTGTGCAGGCATCTTGTGAAAGTGGAGGAACAGTTGGGAGGGGCCTGATTTCTACCAGAGAATCTTCTCATCCCTTTCTTCTTCTCATTCTCCCACTTTTCCTCCTCTTTTCAACTCCCTACTTGAAAAGCAACCCTACATGGGATTTAGGAGTAACCTGCCAGCCCCTCTTTCCAAAACCCCAGCTCAATAGCTTTCCCCGCAGTGGGGCTCTGGGTATTGATTAGTGTGCTCCATTGCTGTTGGTTTCTAACTTATTCCTTCTGAATGTGCTGAATGTCAAATTTATGACTATGGAATTTATTTGAAGAGGTCTTTGGATTGTCTCAGTCTTTAAAATCTTTTTATTTAGAAATAATTTAGAAATAAATTGTACAGAAATAGTACAAAGAATTCCTGATACCCTCAACTCAGATATCGAAAATGTTGAAATCTAACCACACCTGTTTTATTTTCTCTTATATGGTGTACTTAGAGAGGTCAGACTCATAAAGACAGAAAGCAGAATGGTGGTTGTCAGGGCCTGCAGGGGAGGAAGGAAATGAGGAGTAATTGTTTAATGGGTATAGATTTTTCAGTTTTGCAAGATGAAAATAGGTCTGGAGATGGAGGTAATGATGGCTGCGCAGAATGCAAATGTACTTAATGCCACTGAACTGTACACTTAAAATGATTAGCATGCTAAATGTATGGTATGTGCTTCTTGGTATTTAATCACTAAGTCGTGTTTGACTTTTTTGTGACCCCATGGACTATAGTCTGCCCGCACCTCTGTTCATGGGATTTCCCAGGAAGGAATACTGCAGTGGGTTGCCATTTCCTCCTCTAGGGGATCTTCCCCACCCAGGGATTGAACACGAGTCTCCTGCATTAGCAGGGGGATTCTTTACCACTGAGCCACCAGGGAAGCCCCTTAGTGGACAGTAGGCATTAAAAAAACATAACCCCTTATTATTAATATTTTTCTCCTCTCTTCTAATCACCACCAAAAACATACAGAGTGGATAGCTTTACCCATATTTTACAAATGAGAAAAATGAAGCTTAACAAAGTTGTCACTTTACCCAGCTCCCAAATCAGAATATGATACTGCCAGGATTTCAACCCAGGACCAGTTTGACTCCAAAACCTGTGATCTTTCCATTCCACTCTGCTTGGGTCTCATTTAATGGATGAGAAACCTGAGGATTAGTGACACTGAGCACTAAGAGAAAGCTCAGATGCCCACAGGGGCCAGGCAGGTAATGGAGAAATCATCTGCCAGAGATTCTACCAGAGAACCTTCGCTTTAACTAAATTATGAGTGAAGCAAGTAATATGATATGCGCCTATATGGTACTGGAGATTGTGTTTCCAATTCTAATTTTTAAAGTAAATATCAAAAAATAGAAATACACAGTTAATTTAATTGCCTTCCAAAAATTTTAAGCGTAATGCAGCCAGCACTGTGTAGATCAAACAAATTATTTTCAGATCAGATGTAAACCCCAGTCACCCGATGGCCACCCTAAGGAAGGTGTGGCGGAGACCTCAGCACAGGTGTGGTGAGTTCAGATGTTTCTAAACAACCCTCTACAGCTGAATACCACACCCTCCAGTTAGTGCCACTGTGGGAACCCAATTCCAAGATGCCAGGATTCATCATTTTCTAAGAGGTATAAGAAATGTAAGGGCTTCCCACATTCTCAAATGGTAGAGAACCTGCCTGCAATGCAGGAGACCCGAGTTCCATCCCTGGGTCTGAAAGCCTCCCTGGAGAAGGAAATGGCAACCCACTCCAGTATTCTGCCTGAAAAATCTCATGGACAGAGGGGCCTGGCAGGTTTCAGCCCACGGGGTCGCAAAGAATCGGACATGACTGGCGGACTAACACTTCCACTTTAACACTTTCACAGGAAATGTGGGTTTGGGGGAAATATACCAAATTTTAAATACAGGTCACTTTATTTTTACACTGTGCAGACAAAATAAGACAGGTCTGCAGGCAAGCCCACATCGTCGGCCTCCAGTCTCCTCACTCTCAGGCAGAGCCCAGACTCAAAAGAAACCCTGACTCGTAGGCTGTGATGGAACCAACCTGTGGTTTTTCCAGCCCAGAACTGGAGTGGGAGGCACAGAGGAGAAAGGATGGGCTGAGTGAAGGCAGTGCAGGATGCCCAAGCCTGACAGAACCCGCCTGAAGAGGCAGATCTACAGACAATCTGACTTCATGGCTCATTTTTTCTTCCCTCAGTCAGATCTTTGCCTGAAGCTACACCGGAAGACCTGCCAGCCCGTTGTCAAGGGGAGGACTGCATGACAGCCGGCCATGCTAATTAAAGGAGATTTTTTTTTCCCTCCCAGATGAATGCATGTTAAAAATATCAAATATTAATCACTGGCAACATTAATTTATAATAATGCTTGTCTTCCTTTCAGCTTCCAAACCGGCATCTGGCATGACTGCTTTGAAACTGACACCCGCTCCATCGAGGGAATTATAAATAGCCTGGGTTAAAATCTTCACCTTGAACCAAACAGGCTGACTCCACGCGGTGGTTTATGGAATGAAGGGGGCTGCCTCGGGCACTAAAGTCCTGGGTGGGTCTATTTGGGATGGTGTTTAAAACATTAAAAAAAATAAATTAAAAAGACACCAACAGTGTACTGGGAGGGAGGGTTCTAGAGTGGCTCTGATGGCTTCCCCCCTGAAGGAGGTCAGCCTGCCTCCCACCTAGCCCATTTCATGCTAGGTGAGGCTGGATGGGGCACAGGCTGTTTCATCCTGCCCTAAGTTCACCGTCCAGTTTCTATACTTGCTCTTGATGATGATTAGTGCAGACACCATCCTTTATTGAAGGGGCACAAAACCCACTTTCTATGGGCAGAAGAACAAGTCCTCTATCAGCCTGCAGAGCGCTGTCAGTGCCCGAGCTCACTGGGCCTGGGGTTCGCACCGCCTCATTCCAGCCTCACGACAACCCTGCGAGGGGAATCCCAGTGGGAACACCATTTCACTGAGGAGGAAGATTAAAGAAGCAGTTTCCCTGAGGTTCCCCAGGCAGCTAGTGGTGGGCAGAGTCAAGATCACCCCAAGAAGAGGGAGTCCTTGGGGTCTCCTTGCTTAACACCTTTCCAACATTTTTCCTGTGGCTAAAACCCCAGCTTCCCAAGAGTCCCCTTTCCAGGAACTGGGATCCAGCATTTCTGCGATGGAACACAGGACTCTGGGTACCTAATGAACAACCCCCACCAAGCTTGACCACCAGGGAGGGTTGGGGCCACATTGCTGTGGGGTCTACCTCACAACAAACTGGTGAGATGGCCAGAGTCGCTGTCCACATGCAGCAGAGGTGCAAACAGACTCTGAGAGCTGCCTCACCCGTAACGGAGCTGAGCTGAGAATCTGAGCCTTTGGTCCCAGTGTCACCAGGAGGGCAGGACCATCAGACGGAAGGGCAGAGGGAGGACGGAGCACTCTGTGGAGGGGAGAAGGCAGGTGGGGGATGGGGAGGGCAGCATCTGGGAAGGAAGCTGGGAGATGCTAGGGGCAGCACAGGACCCCATTTCTGATCATCCCAAGCTCCCCAGGGGCTCAGGGCATCTCTGGGGCAAACAGCAAAGCCCTTCCTGGCCCACAGGCTTTGCCATCCCCATGGGTCTCCCCTGGCCCAGGGCTCCTAGGAGAGTGCAGGCTGTCCGGGGGCGTGCTAGCCGTAGGTAGCCTTGCCCAGGATCAGAAGTGCCCACAGGCCCTAATGGAAGGAAGGAACAAACACCTGGAGAGCAGACCACTGACAGCACTCCTTGGTTACCTCACAGCTGCCCTTGCCAGTGAGGACCTTGGGGCCGAGACTCTACAGGGAGCCGGGCTGGGGCTCAGCACCCTGCTGGGACCAAATCCTCCTGAGACTGTAATTCTACCTGACCCCCAAAACAGTCATCCCTTTGCCTCTCCCAGGGCCTCATTGAGCCCCCTCCTCAGTGTCCCTTCCTGGAAGCTAGTGAGGTCAGGTAGGCAGTCCCCACTGTGAACTCTCAGAGGTGTGTCCCCTCCCCACACCTGGGAGTGAGCTGTGGGCTGCCTTGGCCCATGGGGCTCCTTGCAAACTTCTCCATCCCCAGCAGGCTCCTGGGGAAGGACAACCCTGAGCCGAGGGGCCTGGGCCCCATTTTCTGCTGCCCCATCTCCCAAACACCCGCTGCTGACACGGAGCATCCCGTTTGGCGGCTCAGGCCCAGGTTTCCACAGCTGGGCCCCAGATGGGGGCCTGGGAACATATGTAGGACACGTGTTTGCCTCTTGGCTGGGGCCTCGGGGCAGCCAGAGCTGCCTCCTCACCTGCAGGGCTTCCCAGCCTCCAGGTGGGGCACCAGCTATCCGCCCCCCAAGTGAGCGGAAATTACAGCCCCACGGGGGGCCTCCCCTCTCTCCTCACGGTGGCCCCCTCCTTGTGTTCCTCTTCCCCCTTGGTTTCACTTCAGCAATTGAGGTTTCCCCAGGGACAGGTGCACAAACTTAGAAACCTAATTTTGGATGGACGCAGACCTCATCACACTCTCCCTGCCTTCTCTCCTGTCCTGCTCGTCCTTGTTTTAATATTAAGCCCACGCTCTAGCTTGACTGGAGCTTTTCCTAATGGAAACTGGTCTCTTGGTCCCTTGGGGGAAAAATAGAACTTTCACTGTATGTGTATTTCCTCCAAAGGTTGGGGAGACAGACAGCGTAGGGCAGCATTTCTTGGGAAAGGAGGCACCGGGACCACCAGCATTGGTCACAGCTGGAGGGGGGCTTGTTATAGGCCCCACTGAATCTGAGTCTCTGGAGGTAACCCAGGAAACAGCATTTGAACATCACCCTTTGGGCTTCTATTACACTAAGGTTTGGGAACTGCAAGTCTACAGAGTAAACGACATTTCCTAGTCCTGGGGTCACCAGCCCTGAGATGCTTATCTCAGCGGACACACATGCGTTGGCAGGTTTCATTTGAACACAATCTGAGAAGAGCCAGAATAAAATTCAGAGCCCACACTCCTTATGCTTTTCCTAGAAAAAAATAATTGTATAACGCAGTATTAAGATCATAGCCCATATTGAGCAAACATTCCGTTTCACTTGGAAACAGTGACTCATATGTTTAAGCAGGGTATTAAGAAGCTCTTAGATAAGATTTGTGTAGCTATGTTCCCACACGGAGTGTTATTAAGCTTTTCCCACATAAAACTGTGCTTTTAAACTCCATCATAATAATGGCACACAGGCTGGACAGAGATTTCTTCCTACTGCGTTCAAATTCTGTGAAAGTGAAACGCATCCAAAAGCAGGTGTTTGTTTCTTCCTGGCAGTTTTATGAGTCTCTCACAGGGGAGATGCCTCAGGTAACTGGCTTAGTGAGCCAGGCAGACAGATCCCAGCGCTAACTGGGATGTCTTCATAAATAAACAAAAAATGTATGAAACAGTCCCATGGAGCTTCCACTGGCCAAGGCCGCCCTAAGCTCTTCGCGTGCACTAACATCTAATCCTCACACCAACCCAAAGGGGCAGGTACTATTGTTATTGAACCAAACTTGGGACCCTTTGCCAAGTGCAGTAGAGCCAAGACAACAGGTTGTGGTGAAGCAAAGTACAGTGTTTATTGCAGGGCACCAAACAAGAAGTCCTGGCAGCTGAAACTCAAGATCCGAACTTCCCAATGGCTTTCCAGGGGTAGGCTTTTAAAGACAAGGTAAGCAGGAGTTCCCTGATGGTCCGATGGTCCAATTCCCTGATGGTCCATGCTTCCATGGCAGCGGGAATGGGTTCAGTCCTTGGCTGAGGAAATAAGATCCCGCATGCCACAAAGTACAGCCAGAAAAATAAAATAAAGACAGGGTGATAGAGAGGGTTGCAGGGGTGTAATCAGCTCATAGACATTCTTCTTTTGGTTAGTAGTGAGGTCACGGGGAGTCAACATCATCAACCGTCTGGTTTCAACCCATCTGGGGTCTCTGTGCTTCTGGGCAGCATACAGTCACTTAACTTCTTCCACCTGGTGGGGGTTTCAGTATCTGCAAAACAACTCAAAGGATATGGCTCAAGATATTATGTAGAGCCCCTGAGGGGGAACTAAATGTCCTTGACTTTGTTTAATGGCTAAACTATTATTATTTGTCTCATTTGACTGTTTTCCTTTCTGCATTTTCTCACTTCTCAAATTAAATTTATTCTTTGGAACTCTAGCAAGGCCTAGGAGGTGAAAGTTTTTCTACAAATGAGAGGCAGTCAGAGGACATGGAGAGGTCTGTCCAGGCAAAGCCCCATAGGATTCTGCTCAGTTACACTATTATTATTATTGCTGCCCATTTTACAGATGGAGAAACTGAGGTAGAGAGGCTTAGTAACGGTTCCTATCTAATAAATAGCCTGACCAGGGACCAAACTCGCAGTCTGTGCTGTTACTGCTGTGTCACCCCGGTAGCAAGGTAACTCTGCTGCTAATTCCGTGAGAGTTGCCAAATGAGCCAAATGCAAAATGACAAGAAAATGTCAAGCTGCCATTTGGCAGATTTGTTTGCTTGGTCTTCGGGGCTTAGTTTCATGACGAAATCTCACAGGCTTCTCTACGCCTTGTCTCTGTCAGAGCTATGCCCACGGCTTCTTACTCATCAGCCTGTCTCTCTGCTTAGATCCAGTTAATCCTCCTCACTGATCTTCAGTCCCCAAATTAAGGCCCCTCTGTCCTCACTAGGCCAGGGGCTTTTCCTGCCTCTGATGACATGAGCCCACTCTGGGGGCTCTGATCCCTTTTAAAAACCACACCCATATTTTCCCTCCAAGTCACACTCATATTTAACTAAATCAAATATACCTATGATCCATGGGCAGTAGAGCCTTCCAAGGAGGGGTCCAACACAAGAAAGAACATTCCAGATGGAAGCCGCAGACTGTGACCCTCCGGCTGTCTTAGGCCCAGTGGTCCCCTTGAGGCCCACACATTGTTCTCTCAGGCTTGTGGCTGACTCCAGGCTCCCATAGGAGCCTTTCTTTATAAACCTTCAGTGGAAAACATCAGTGGAGGTTTATGGAAGTCGAGAGGGGTGTCAGAGGACCGAGGGGGAAGCCAACAAGGAGTGGATCCTGTTTCACCCTTATCCTTACCCAGGGTCAGCTGTCCCAAGCCTCTGTCCGCTGGCTGTGCAGCTGCTCCAGCCACGACCTTCACCATTCAACCCTGGGAACACAAACAGGACTCAGACACTGCCCTTCCTTCTCCTGCGGAGGAGGCTGACTGAAACATGAGAGCTTTCTAAGGACAGGGGTTAACTCAGGGCCTGAGGTATGTCCCAGTCACTCTGTGTCGAGGGATGCAGGTGGAGGTGGGGGACGCATGTGGGTTAATCTGCACGATGCTTTGAAGTCACGGGACATGAGAGGAAAGCAGAGTATTCCCCACAGAGGGAACAGCCTGGGCAGAGATACTTGTGGCGTCTTCCACAAACCAAGACAGTCCTGAGGTTGGGAGGGCTGGTGGGGACAGTAGGAGGGCCGAGAGAGGGTGGCCAGGCCAGACCACAAGGAGCTTCTCGCTTCCGAACAAGGCAAGCTTTCTCCTTTGTTGCAGAGAAGCCTTTTGGGGGATTTTTGATGAGGAAAGAACCGGGCGAATGTGCTGCCTAGAAGGATGAGTGGTGGGCACGCAGGGGTGGATTCTAAGGAGAAACTGGAGGCAGAGAGAATAGAGAGAAACAATTGCCATGGACCACACCGAGCAGGGTGAGGGCTCAGGCAGCCCCGGACTAGAGGAAAAGGGGGCAGAACCGAGAGACGTTTAGGAGGTAAAGGAGAGAGAGCTTGGTGATCATTTGACAAGAAAGTCAGAGACAAGGGACAGTAACAGAGAGACAGACAGTTCTAGACTGCCCTCCAGCTTCAGACTTCATAGTAGGGGCCGGTGGGA
>SJXQ01009060.1:153908-226468 GCA_006408695.1 Aepyceros melampus
AGCCCCCACACCACCCACCGGGGTCCCCCCGCTGACCCAGCACACCCACTCTCTCACAAATCCACACCCACACCGGTGATTGAATATCACTTGAGCTCATCCATTACACTCTCCACCCTGTGTGGGTGTCGGGGAAGTAGCTGCACAGGACAGGGTCCCTGCCGGGTGACTCACACCCACAGGAAGGCTGAGCCACTGAGGGTTCCTCAAGGAGGGTGAGTAGGAGGGGTTAGGAGCATAGATAAGTCACACAGCCTGGGCTCAAATTAGGTCTGCCAATTCCCAGCTGTGTGACAACTGGCAAGTTATTTAGCCTCTCTGTGCTTCAATTTATTATCTGTAAAAGGAGTTAATAATAGTGGCTACCAGATATGGTTGTAAATAGGTTTTCATGATAAAGAGGTTTAAATGTGCAAAAACATCACTTAGGATGAAGGTTGGCACGTGGTAAGCGCTCGGTCTATTGCCTCTGCTGCCTGCTTTGGGAATACCCCAAGGCTACAGGGACTCTGCTCTGTCTCCCTCCCCGCCTCAGCCTCCTCACGCCTAGGAGGGCTGCCAGGGAGGATCATGGTTGCAGGATGCTCCTGGGTGCCGGCGTGCTCCCCAGAGGGGCTTGCAGGGCATCTTGGCCACAGAAAGCCCAGGGAAGGGGGCGCAAGCCCACAGGTGCTGCTGCACCCACCTGTCAGAAAAAAGGCCGTGGGGCCGTTCTGTGGGCTCTGGGCTGGGGGCTCCTCAGGAAGCAGAGTGGGTGCTGGATGCCGAGGGCACAGAGGAGTGAGTCTCCTTAAAGTGTGTGCCCTGGGGGCCTGGCCAACCTCACCCTGCACGCCCCCTCGTACTCAGGCTCTGGGTGGGAGCCGACTTTACAGTCTTACTGCGTGTGTTCTTGAGGGCAGGATGTGTGTGTGCGTGCTCACTCAGTCGGGTCAAACACTGCCACCCCGTGGCTTGTCTCCTTTGTCCATGGGATTCTCCAGGCAAGAATACTGGAGTGGTTGCCATTCCCTTCTCCAGAGGATCTTCCCAACCCAGGGATCGAACCTGTATCTCCTTTGTGCCCTGCACTGCAGACGGATTCTTTACCACTGAGCTACCTAGGAAGTCTGGAGGAAGAAACCTGTGCAGTAAAGGGCATTCGGGAGACTCTCAGAATCTGAATTTATCAGATCAGAAACTTTAGGGGTGTCAGTCTACTCCCCTCTTTGTATGCATGAGGTAACTGAGACCCAGGGCCTTCGGCAAATGAGGAACAGCCTCCAGGTCTAACAGGCTGTGTGATTAGGATGACACTGTACCCCAACCGCCCCCAAAGTAAGGAGGTGGTGAGAAATCCCCAGATTGGAGTCAGAACACTGGTCCAGCGCCTTGTGTCTTGAGCCAGTGTGAGCAGTACCTTGTGGCTGCCGGGGTGGCACTCCTCTCCTGCCCGCCCTAGCGGGGTGCACACCCGCAGCCCGCGCAGCCACAGGCTGACCGCACAGCAGGTGCCCGCCCTGCACTGGATATCCCGCTCGCAGGCCTGCGGGGGGAAGACAAAGGGGCCATTAGTGCCCGTGAGCACCACCCCAGAGAAACCAGGTGGCAAAGTACAGCCGAAAACCCTTCAGAGGGGTTCTGGGAGCGGTACGCAGGCCCCAGTCTCCTGGGACACCCGGAGCCACTCCTGCTTCTGTTGAGGCAGGAAACTCACAGCTCAGTGGGGCAGCAGACTTGGATCTGAGAGCCCTCTGAGCTCCTCTGAGGCCACTCGGTGGGGAGGCTCTCCTCTGACAAGGCTAGAGCTTAGGAGACAGAGCTTTTCTAGCCCCAGTAGATGCTCAGTGGATGCTAATGAGATTGAATTAACTTGAATTCTTCAAGGGGGAGGGTCCCAATGCCCTGCACCCCAGGGTGGTCCCTGTCAAGTTTCTGTGGACAGGGACCCTCCAGCCCTTACCCAGCAGTACTCTGGGCTGGTTCCTTTCCTCCCCACCATGGCCCCCTCAGTCCTCCCTGGAAACCCAGTCTCATCTGAGGGGCCAGCACCGCCCCCCCATAGGTATTTCCCCCCAGGGCATCTCTACTGGCCTGCCTGGCCCCTATGTGACAATTGGCAAGTTATTTAGCCTCTCTGTGCCTCAGTTTACTACCATAGAATGGGCTAATAATAGTAACTCCTCTAGGATGGACTCCTCTGGGTTAGGCTCCCAGATCAGGGGCTGAGTGGCCCTGCTTGGTTTCTGAAAGGTGCCATCTGTGTGTGTTTTCGTCGCTCAGTCGTGTCTGACTCTTTGCGACCCCATGGACTATAGACCACCAGGCTCTTCTGTCCATGGAATTCTCCAGGCAAGAGTACTGGAGTCGGTTGCCTTTCCCATCTCCAGGGGATCTTTCCAACCCAGGGACTAAACCCGGGTCTCCCAAATTGCAGGCAGATTCTTTACCATCTGAGCCACCAGGGAAGACCCACACAAACCTGCTTTAAGCTAAAGCCTACATTAAGGAAAACAGAACTAAACTGCTCCAGACTCGGGAGAGGCCAGCTTGTTGAAGCACCCCACCTTCCCATTTCAGAGATCTGTGGCTTCTCTGAGCTGAAGCTGGGAGCTGGGTTTGGGTTGGCCCTTTTCCATTGGGCTTCCCTTGTTGCTCAGCTGGTAAAGAATCCGCCTACAATGGGGGAGACTGGGTTCTATCCCTGTGCTGGGAAGATCTTCCTACAGAAGAGAAAGGCTACCCCTCCAGTATTCTGGCCTGGAGAATTCCATGGACCATATAGTCCATGGAGTCGCAAAGAGTCAGACACGACTGAGCAACTTTCACTTCACTTCTCTATTGGGCCATGGAGTCCCCTCTGGCTGCCTGTGGGGCCCTGCAGTAAAGTGGGGCATGCTGGGGCTCGACACTCCGAGGAGGTGCAGAGGGCAGTCATCCGGTCTCCAACCTAGTGAGGGCACGTCTCACACCCCAGCCAGTCCCTGGAAGCTCAGGGTCAGGGCTGAGTGGACTCCACCTGACTCTTCTGCCACAGAGGTGTGGCATCACTGTCCCCCTGGGAGGAGGGCCCCTCCAGGACTGAATTTGGGACAGTCTCGGTCTAGGGAGCAGGACACTGCAGGGATGGTAGAGCCCAGCCTCTTTCTGAGAGTCAGGCGGGGCAGCAGCAGGGCTCGGGTGCGGAGGCAGTGGCTCTAACCACTGATTACTCGTGGTCAGGTCTGCTCTGTGTGGCCCTCTTCTCTGTTTTCCCAAGGGTCAACTTGGAGGCTCTTCTAGGAGGACATTTTCCCATCTCTAAGCCCTCCCTCCTGCCAGACCTGCCTCTGGGCCAGACTCAGGGTCAACCTGCTGCCTGGTGGGGTGACCACGGCTTCTACCCTCTGCTCTCATCCTCCCAATCTTCAAGCTGCACGAGAGGAAGGCAGCCTTCTGTAGTTCACATTCATTAGGTGCAATTCTGTCCTGACAGTTGTATTTATGGTTTGAGTCCCAAAAGCATCAGCTTGCCTTTGATGTTTGTTCTGCTTTGAAACTCAGTCTTTTTCCTCTAAAAGGGAGAAGAAAGAGACTTCGCTTTCTGTGAAAGTTACAGTTAATCCAGTTCCAGCAATGGTTTGGCCTTCTCTACATTTCCATTTTCTGTGTAAAAAGCTGCAGGAAGTTGAAACAAAAGTGAATGTCTCTCTCTTTTTGTTCTAGTGGCTTTTTATCTAGAAAGCCCCCAGGTCAGTCATTACTTTCTGTTTTTGTAAGAAGGGTCCCATCACCATCACACCACCCGTGCCCATGAGGGGGTGGGTCCAGGTGAAGTCACACTTCTGAGGGAGAGCCACTGTTGGGGTGTCTTGAATACTACAATGTGCCTGCCTGGGTGCACCCACAGTGGGGCTGGATTTCTACTTGTTATCTGACACTTGTTTCTGGGTCACTCAGCCAATTGTTGGCGTCACCTTTATTCCTATCAACTGGGCACAGAGTTAAAACATATAAACTGCACAGGGAAAGAAAGAGTTTCAAGATCGACTTTCTTAAGAGTAGAGAAAGCAGACATTAAACAAACCCAACAGAAGCTAAATAAGGTCACAGCCTTTAATTAAGTCAACTTGCTATGTAAATTACACTTGACATGTGAACCAAACCATGCATGAAAACTAAAATTTACACAAAAGATAAATTAGAGAGTGCCAATCCACTTTTAAAAGACTCATTATTACTCAAAATTCTTCTTTTGACCAAAGGTTCAAACTTCAGAATTTGCAATGCTCTCCTCATTTATTGAAAGCAGAATTTGATTTACACAGTTTCTCTGAAGCAGGTCCCCTTTACTGAGGTCTAACCAACGTGAAAACCCCGTGAGATGCCTCTCAGAAGTGTGGTCTGGAACTGGCTCCCATGCCCTTGGTTTGCCTCCTGTGTGGTTCCTGGGTCCCGTCCCATGCAGACCCTGACATCCTCCCAAAACCCAGGGCAGAGAGAATGTTGGACGACTTACCCCGGTGATCACGGCACAGTCGGATGCGGTCACCAAGAGAAGGATCACTGAGACTTGCGTGGCACCTCGCATGGTCGCTTGGGGATGGAGGCAACCACTGCCAGCTCCGCTGCCTCCTCTCCACCTCAAACCCTCCAGCTTGGAAGGCCAGGCTCTCCCCTAAGATTTATAGCATCCGATCCAGGCTGCCCGTGGATGCTTTGTCTCCACTCTTGCCCATGACACTGTTATTCAAATGATCTCAGAGATGGAGATGAGACCTGAATCCCAAATGACATTGAATCACCATCGAAACCAATAAAGATGAACCATCGGTGGCAGTGACAGTCGCTCTCTCAGGACGCAATGATCCAGTCAGCTCCATGCATCGCACCCCACAGTCCTTGTCGCCTCTGGGGCATCCTTCTATTCTGCTTGGGGCCAAGGGAAGGCTTTGGTAATAAATCAAGGGATTTGCAACATCACCATTCACTCCTCCTGCGCTAAACCCAGGATCATCGGCTCCTTCACACTCAAGCCAACAAGAATGATCTGGGCTCTTTCTGTCGGCTCAGCACTCCTGTCGGAGTGAGGGGCTGAGATGACATAGTGAGAAGGCAGCGTCCTTGGTCCCCTAGAATAGGGGTCCCCAACCTCCAGGATCTAATGCTTGATGATCTGAGGTGGGGCTGATGTAATAATAATAGAAATAAAGTGCACAGTAAGTGTAATGTACTTGAAATCATCCCAAGCTATCCTCTCAATCTGCTCCTGCTCCTGCTAAGTAACTTTAGTCGTGTCTGACTCTGTGCGACCCCATGGACTGCAGCCTACCAGGCTCCGCCATCCATGGGATTTTCCAGGCAAGAGTACTGGAGTGGGGTGCCATTGCCTTCTCCTCAACCTGGTCCTGGTCCATGGAAAAATTATCTTCCATGAAACTGGTCTCTGGTGCCAAAAAGTTTGGGGATTGCTGCCCTAGAAGGTTAAAATTCCAATAGGGAGATGTAAGACAGTGAGAAAACAAAGCCAGGCTTGTGGGGTTGATGTTCCTGAGAAGTTCATAAGGAATTACGCTCTAAGAGGCTCCGGACAAACACCAAGTGTCACTTGGTTCAGGAACCAGAGGGCAGAGGGTGAGCCAGTTGACAGGTCCCTGAGGAAAAGCGTGCTTGAGCTGGGTTTCAGCTAAAGGTCCCAGGAGCCACGTGCCTTGCTGTTCTATGGGTTGAGCTTGACCTTATCCACGGGCTAACAAACACTGTGGGCTTGGATACCACTCTTGAGGAAGATGAATCTGGACACAGCCCCTCCTACCAACTGATGCAGAGACTTCCCAGGACCTTTTATCAGACAATCCCCACATTGATAAAAGTCCCGTCTCTCCACAGTGATAAAAGCCATTATTGCCCAAGAAATGTCCTCAGTTCAGTTCAGTCGCTCAGTCATGTCCGACTCTTTGCAACCCCATGAACCGCAGCACGCCAGGCTTCCCTGTCCATCACCAGCTCCTGGAGTCCACCCAAACCCATGTCCATTGAGTCAGTGATGCCATCCAATCATCTCATCCTCTGTCATCCCCTTCTCCTTCTGCCCTCAATCTTTCCCAGCATCAGGGTCTTTTCAAATGAGTCAGCTCTTCATCCTGCAATATGTTAATAGGTGTTGCTACTGTTATTGCTAAGTTGCTTCAGTCGTGTCCAACTCTGTGCGACCCCATAAGCGGCAGCACACCAGACTCCCCTGTCCCTGGGATTCTCCAGGCAAGACACTGGAGTGGGTTGCTGTTTCCTTCTCCAATGCAAGAAAGTGAAAAGTGAAAGAGAATTCGCTCAGTCATGTCCGAGTCTTAGCAACTCCATGGACTGCAGCCCACCAGGCTTCTCCTTCCATGGGGTTTTCCAGGCAAGAGTACTGGAGTGAGCTGCCATTGCCTTCTACGTGCATACAAACACATACATATGAGATTTCCACAGTCGAAGCTTTGGGAAACTGATTACACAGTTCCGCCAGCTTTTTTATTTTTTACCACAGGACTTTTCAGGGCCTTTTATATACTAGTAAGCACTTGAAACACCAAGCAGCGAAGTGCAATTTGTAATTATTTCCTGAACAGATTAATCCATCCAGCACTTTTTTTCTTAGAGTGTCTCAAGGGAATGTGACTCGCAGGTAGACATGTTGACCAGCGTCTATGAGTGAGAGAGAGGGGAAGAGAAGAGCAGCTCAGCTTCACGACCATGAGCAGAGTAAGAATCGCAGTCTAGCCTCAGTCTTCTCATCTGTAGCATGAGGGTGAGAATAGCACTTACATCATGGGCTTTTGTGAGTATTCGTCCATGTATTTATGTATTCATTGACTATATATTTAGTCACAACTACTGTTCACGACCCAGATAATCATGATGGTGTGATCACTAATCTAGAGCCAGACATCCTGGAATGTGAAGTCAAGTGGGCCTTAGAAAGCATCACTATGAACAAAGCTAGTGGAGGTGATGGAATTCCAGTTGAGCTGTTTCAAATCCTGAAAGATGATGCTGTGAAAGTGCTGCACTCAATATGCCAGCAAATTTGGAAAACTCAGCAGTGGCCACAGGACTGGAAAAGGTCCATTTTCATTCCAACTCCAAAGAAAGGTAATGCCAAAGAATGCTCAAACTACCACACAATTGCACTCATCTCACACGCTAGTAAAGTAATGCTCAAAATTATATCTTCATGACTCAGATAATCATGATGGCGTGATCACTAATCTAGAGCCAGACATCCTGGAATGTGACGTCAAGTGGGCCTTAGAAAGCATCACTATGAACAAAGCTAGTGGAGGTGGTGGAATTCCAGTTGAGCTGTTTCAAATCCTGAAAGATGATGCTGTTGAAAGTGCTGCACTCACTATCCCAGCAAATTTGGAAAACTCAGTGGTGGCCACAGGACTGGAAAAGGTCAGTTTTCATTCCAAACCTGAAGAAAGACAATGCCAAAGAATGCTCAAACTACCACACAATTGCACTCATCTCACATGCTAGTAAAGTAATGCTCAAAATTCTCCAAGCCAGGCTTCAGCAATATGTGAACCTTGAACTTCCTGATGTTCAAGCTGGTTTTAGAAAAGACAGAGGAACCAGAGATCAAATTGCCAACATCCACTGGATCATGGAAAAAGCAAGAGAGTTCCAGAAAAACATCTATTTCTGCTTTACTGACTATGCCAAAGCCTTTGACTGTGTGGATCACAATAAACTGGAAAATTCTTCAAAAGATGGGAATATCAGACCACCTGACCTGCCTCTTGAGAAATCTGTATGCAGCTCAGGAAGCAACAGTTAGAACTGCACATGGAACAGACTGGTTCCAAATAGGAAAAGGAGTATGTCATGGCTGTATATTGTCACCCTGCTTATTCAACTTATATGCAGAGTACATCATGAGAAACGCAGGACTGGAAGAAACACAAGCTGGAATCAAGATTGCCAGGAGAAATATCAATAACTTCAGATATGCAGATGACATCACCCTTAATGCAGAAAGTGAAGAGGAGCTAAAAAGCCTCTTGATGAAAGTGAAAGAGGAGACTGAAAAAGTTGGCTTAAAGCTCAACATTCAGAAAATGAAGATCATGGCATCCAGTCCCATCACTTCATGGGAAATAGATGGCGAAACAGTGGAAACAATGTCAGACTTTACTTTTTTGGGCTCCAAAATCACAGCAGGTGGTGATTGTGGCCATGAAATTAAAAGACGCTTACTCCTTTGAAGAAAAGTTATGACCAACCTAGATAGCATATTCAAAAGCAGAGACATTACTTTGCCAACTAAGGTCTGTCTAGTCAAGGCTATGGTTTTTCCTGTGGTCATGTATGGATGTGAGAGTTGGACTGTGAAGAAGGCTGATCGCCGAAGAATTGATGCTTTTGAACTGTGGTGTTGGAGAAGACTCTTGAGCGTCCCTTGGACTGCAAGGAGATCCAACCAGTCCATTCTGAAGGAGATCAACTCTGGGATTTCTTTAGAAGGAATGATGCTAAAGCTGAAACTCTAGTACTTTGGCCACCTCATGCGAAGAGTTGACTCATTGGAAAAGACTCTGATACTGGGAGGGATTGGGGGCAGGAGGAGAAGGGGACGACAGAGGATGAGATGGCTGGATGGCATCACTGACTCGATGGACATGAGTCTGAGTGAACTATGAGAGTGGGATGCACAGGGAGGCCTGGCGTGCTGCGATTCATGGGATCCCAAAGAGTCAGATATAACTGAGCGACTGAACTGAAGTATAATTCAGCCTATGACAATTCCCATCTTTTCTTCTCCTTTTGCAACAGCAACAGTGACTCTTATGTTCATAGCTAACACTCATTGAGTAAGTGTTACGTGCCAGATACTATTCTCACTGTTTCACTTATAATATATCAAAATGACTGGAGCTCTGATCCCACCATTCAAATTGCGACCCTGCCACATGAAACTTGTTACTTTTGGCCAGAGTCTCTGATGTTAGCTGGTTGATACTTGACTTTGCAGTGGCAGGCTTGTCTGGTAGTTTTAAGTGTGGGCTCTTGGGCTGGGCAGCACACATTTTAATTATAGCCCTGCCCTTTACTGGTTGATTGATCTTGGGAAAGTTACTAACCATTTCAGTTTTCTCATCTATGTAAAGGAGTAGGTAATACTAGCTACAGAGTTGTTGATTAAATGAAGTACTACAAATATTTAGTTTTTCTGGTGTGTGGTAGGCACAGTGAAACAGACTAATGCATCAGGCAACAAGGCAATTTTGGATAAAAATGTGATCGGCAATCACCTCCCATCCTCTGCAGCAGCCTTAGGCCAGTCATTTCATTAACTTCAAATAGTGTAACTTCACATTATAAAGGTTATGTGTTTTGGATCTCACATATGGTATTAGGGTGTACAATTTCACCATACTTGTTATATTTTAACTCACTACAGTTTCATTTTTCCTGACACTGGAATTCCTACTTCTGTTTCTATACTTGATAACATCTGTTATTACCTTTTATGTAGATAGTACCTTCCCGAATTGCCACCTAACTGTTACTCTGAATACTACACCAGCCCTACTGTGTTTTTGACCGCCACCTGTAATAGGTTTACCCCACTCCACTGGTTTAGAATTCCTCATCTGGTTTGGTCATTCCAGTGCCAGCATTCCATACTAGAATAAGGCATGAACCCTTAAGCTTCGTCATCTATTATAAGAACTTTGCTGTCTGAATATAAACGCAAATAACCAGGAGATAACCACATTCACTGAAGTGATAAAATTAATTTACTCCAGCTACTCAGCAATATATATCTTCAACAGTTCTACTGTTTTCTCCACGTCTCATCCTGTAGGAAGCTGTCAATAAAACTCTTTGTTTCCATGTGCTCAAAGTTGTGGGCATGGTAAAAGTATGTTTGGAAGGTGTTATGGTACATGAGTTAAGTCTATCACCTCTGGAATCTATTGATGGGTCTGAATATCAGCTCTGCCATTCACTAGCCTAATGATAGGAGCCTTAGTTTCCTCATCTGTGAAATTGGAGCATTTACTTCATGGAGAGCAAATACAGTGAAATAATTTACTAATTAATTACATGTGCCAAATGCTCTGCAAACACTACCTTATTTAATACCCACAACTCTCTTGTTTCATTTATATGTGTTATGATTCAACAAGAGTAGACCCTATCATTCTTTCTACACTGTTCTACTGTTTTTTTGTAAAATATCTTCTATAATTTGGATGTTCAAATCTTATTTATGAGTCTCCTGGACAGTGAAAGTGCATTATGTTTTGCATCATGCTAAAAATCATCTCTTACTCCTGATAATTATACACAATCTATTTTTGAATAAGTCACCTAATAAATTTCCTAAAAGTGATTTTATATGAAGCTTTATCACATGGGGATCTGTCAGGGCAATTAAAGAGAAGTGTATTTTTCACTTTTCTACAGAATAGTTATATTTGAGATAGAAATCCCATAAATAAGAATGATGATAGCAAAGGGCACTGCCCAAAAGAGATAATTGTTTCAGTAAAAGTCATATTGGGACTATCTTTTTTTTTCCTAAAAAAAAGTTGCATTTTTTTTAAAGAAGGTGCATTCATGGATTGGCACATCTTGTATTTAATTTTGTCTTATTTTAAAAGATGACAGTAGAAACATTTTAAGAAAACAACTATGGTAGAAATGCCACACATTAGAAAAAGATGAGATTGACTGGCATCAAACTGTGAGTCTATTTGGGCTGTGAAAGAACTTGCACAATGATCAAATTAATGCTCTCAAGATAAAATGAGGAAACTGAACTCTGAATGTACCCTGTGCTTTGCTCAAAATCACACACATAGTATCAGAGTTAGGTTTAGGACCTTGGTCCTATGTCCCTAAAAATATATAATTATTGATGGATATTGAAAAAATAGTCCTTAAAACTTTGTATACTTTGTACAGATTTATTCTACTATAGAGGAGAAAGCAATGGCACCCCACTCCAGTACTCTTGCCTGGAAAAATCCCATGGGCGGAGGAGCCTGGTAGGCTGCAGTCCATGGGGTCATGATGAGTCGGACACGACTAAGCGACTTCACTTTCACTTTTCACTTTCATGCATTGGAGAAGGAAATGGCAACCCACTCCAGTGTTCTTGCCTGGAGAATCCCAGGGATGGGGGAGCCTGGTGGGCTGCCATCTCTGGGGTTGCACAGAGTCGGACACAACTGAAGTGATTTAGCAGCAGCAGCAGCAGCAGCAGCATTCTACTATAGGGGCTTCCCTGGTGGCTCAAACAGTAAAGAATTTGCCTGCAGTGCAAGAGACACAAGTTTGATCTCTGGGTCAGGAAGATTCCCCTCGAGAATGGAGTCACTACCTACTCCAGTATTCTTGAGAGTCTCTTGGAAAGCAAGGAGATCAAACTAGTCAATTCTAAAGGAAATCAACACCGAATATTCATCAAGACTGATGCTGAAACTTAAGCTCCAATTCTTTGGCCACCTGATGCAAAGAGCTGACTCATTGGATAAGACTCCAAAGCTAGGAAAGATTGAGGGCAGGAGGAGAAGGGAGTGACAGAGGATGAGATGGTTGGATGGCATCATTGACTCAATGGAGATGAGTTTGAGCAAACTCTGGCAGACAATGAAGGACAAGGAAGCCCAATGTGCTGCCATCCATGGGGTTGCAAAGAGTTGGACACAGTTCTGAGCGTCTGAACAACAACAGAATTCTACCAAAACAACCATGTTCAATTAGCTCCTTTAGGTTCACATGCCACTACATAATTAATTCACCTACTAATTTGTGTATTTGTATCAAAGTCAATCTTAGCTCTACACTGTACCTTCTTTGTCAAAACACTCATTTATGCTACGTACAGTCATTCAGTTTGCTCTTGGCTGTATTTTTGAATACATGAATGAATAATGTTATGTAACTATAATTTCATTTTGAATTCATTTAGAATAAAAACCTATGTCTAACCTCAAGGGAAGCTGCCATGACATATGGAACCCAAAACACCTATCTATCCTTCCTCTTGATAAGACAGAGATCATCTATCCAAGAACTGGTGGAAGGGGTCATTGCGAGGATGACCACATTTCCTGGTATTGCTCCTGTTCTTATTCTTCTCAATGTTACCACATGGTGACATTTCAGTGTAGCAGACTTTGCTGAAAACATGAAATTTAATACTACTCAATGGAAACTGCTTACAATTTCTAAAACATCCCCTTTACCCAGAAGGAAGTTCTCCTTTGGTTACTTCATTGCAATTTAATGCTCTCTCTGCCCTCCCCTCTCTGCACCATTCCCTCACCAGTGCCCTGTCTCACTCTCTTCCTTCCTCATCTTCTTTTCTTTATCAATTTCTCACCCTGATCCTCCTTATTTCTTCTTTCTTTTCTGTTCTTTCTCCCTGAAATTCTCATCGGTTTATTATGAAGTTCTGTTTAGCTATGCCTTTTGTCTACTTCATTATTGTATAACCTAGATTCAGCTTCCTCCCTAATTAGGTTACATCCCTCTAGCAGATTTTGGAATGAGGAGTTTTGCTTCACATCTGCTGCTGAATCAGTTCCATGCTGCAGCTGCTAATCTTACTGCCTCGTCCTCTTCCTCCAAGTGATGTTTCAGGTAGACATTATCCCATACAAATAAGTCCGTCCCCCCACTTTTACAAGCATCTAGGACATCTGTGTTGTAATAATAATGTTTTTTTTTCATCTTAACTTAAAAAAAATCTTGCTTTACTTTTGTATATGTCTTTACTTTCATGTATGTTACTACTTGACCGTGTGTGTGTGTGTGTGTGTGTGTGTGTGTGTGTGTGTGCGCGCACGCATGCTAAGTCACTTCAGTCACGTCCAACTCTTTGCCACACCATGGACTATAGCCTGTCAGGCTCTTCAGTCCATGAGACTCTCCAGGCAAGAATACTGGAGTGGGTTGCCTTTCCCTTCTCAAGGGGATGTTCCAGACTTAGGGACCGAACCCATGTCTCTTACATCTCCTGCCTTGGCAGGTGGGTTCTTTACCACTAGTGTCACTTGGGAAGCCCACTTGACCTTGATGTTACCTAATTCAGTGCTTGCTCCTCTGTGTACTGAATTAGGATATTTCTAGTTCATATTCTACTTTATTGTAGCAGGTGGTATTTGATATACATTCATATTTCTTGTTAGAGAAAACATAAATGACTTATTGTATGATTCTAGTTTCTTAATTTTATTTCCTAACCATTGGCTTTGGCAAATAGCATAAAAAATTAACCAATTATGTAGCTAGAACTTTAACACAAAAAGAAAATGGGTTCTGTGCTAGTAATTAATACATGTTATATATAATTTTATAGTTTTACTTGTATTATAGAATTATATAACATATTTAACATCCCCTGATTATGGCATCTGGTCCCATCACTTCATGGGAAATAGATGGAGAAACAGTGGAAACAGTGTCAGACTTTATTTTTGGGGGCTCCAAAATCACTGCAGATGGTGACTGCAGCCATGAAAGATTTTTACATTAAAAGATGTTTACTCTTTGGAAGAAAAGTTATGACCAACCTAGACAGCATATTCAAAAGCAGAGACATTACTTTGCCAACAAAGGTTTGTCTAGTCAAGGCTATGGTTTTTCCTGTGGTCATGTATAGATGTGAGAGTTGGACTGTGAAGAAAGCTGAGTGCCAAAGAATTGATGCTTTTGAACTGTGGTGTTGGAGAAGACTCTTGAGAGTCCCTTGGACTGCAAGGAGATCCAACCAATCCATTCTGAAGGAGATCAGTCTTGATGTTCTTTGGAAGGAATGATGCTAAAGCTGAAGCTCCAGTACTTTGGCCACCTCATGTGAAGAACTGACTCATTGGAAAAGACTCTGATGCTGGGAGGGATTGGGGGCAGGAGGAAAAGAAGGACGACAGAGGATGAGATGGCTGGATGGCATCACTGACTCGATGGACATTAGTCTGAGTGAACTCTAGGAGTTGGTGATGGACAGGGAGGCCTGGCGTGCTGTGATTCATGGGGTCGCAAAGAGTCAGACACGAATGAGTGACTGAACTGAACTGAACTCAAATGGCAAGGCCCTGAGAACTCAAACAGCTTCAAAGTTGTAGACCCATCAAACTCATAGTCAAAAATCAACTGATCATTTCCTACCACAAGTTGTTTTTCATTGTTGATTCCCACGGTACCATCATACATGTTCCCTTGACCAACACATGGCTCATCCTTGATTGTTCTATTTCCTTCATTTCTTAAATCCAAATCTTTTTCAATGTCTGCTTATTCTAACTGTTGAATATATCCTGAATATTTTATTGTCAGCCTATCCCTCCTGATAGAGACTGAGAGTCCCTTGGACACCAAGGAGATCAAACCAGTCAATCTTAAAGGAAATCAACCCTGAATACTCATTGGAAAGACTGATGCTGAAGCTGAAGCTCCAGTATTTTGGTCGTCTGATGCAAACAGATGGCTCGTTGGAAAAGCCCCTGATGTGAGAATGATTGAGGGCAGAAGGAGAAGAGGGTGTCAGCGAATGAGACAGCTGGAAGGCATCACTAATGCAAAGGACATGAACTTGGGCAAACTTCAGGAGACGGTGAGGGACAGGGAGGCCTGGTGTGCTGCAGTCCATGGAGTTGCAAAGAATTGAACACAACTGGGCAACTGAACAGCAACAGCAATCCCTACAAATAACACTTTACAACAACCTGCTAACTGGCCTCCTTATTTCTAGTCTTGATTTTGTTCACTCTGTTCTTCACACTGAGTGGTATTTTTAACATGAAAATAAGTGACTTCTTCCTGGCTCAATTCAATGTCTCTTAGTTGCTTTTATGATACAATCTAATGTTACATGCTAAATACAACAAACCCATGCATTCAATTTTCCTTTCACCATTTCCAAGGATCCTTGGTTTCTATTGGCTCCCTATGATTTTAGGGATATTGATTCCATCCATGGTCCAAGCATTGAGCAGGAGACCTGGTAAGACAAAACAGTCCATGCCAATACCTAGCTTCCATGTGATTAAAATTGACCCAACAAAAGTGAATCTCTGGATTTTTCTGTAAACAGTAGTCACTTTCCCCTGCTTCCCCCACCTTTTTTCAATGCTGAGTGTAAAGAGGAAGCAAAAGTAGATTTGGAGAGCTGCCGCTAGTCATTTTACGACTATCACTGCAGGGGTTAGCTTGCCAAGAATGAATCAGTGGTATCAGATTTAAGAAAAGGATAGAATAAAGTGAACCCCAGTTTAATTGATTGACACTGAACTGAGGATTTAGAGGTGATTTTTCTGTTTCTTGATGCTGAAAGCATCTTAATTGATACCTGTTTCCTTTAATTTAAACTCTACAATAGGATTGTACAGAATTTCATTCAGATCACTCCTTCTCTCCTTTCTGGGTCATTGGGCACACAGTTCACCCATGTTGAAAAGGTTTCTCTCTTTTATGGCCTTTAAAACACTTGGATAATTTCCAAACTTTTCCATCTGAGTTTTGGTTTCAGAAAGCCTTCTCCCAGTTTCAGAGTTCATACTGCTGTTTTGTTCTTCTCTCCCACTGTATTTGTGATATTGGTTCCTATAATTGTATACTGGTCTCTACCATCAGTAAAATTAAGAGCTTTTGTGATAGGGATCATATCTATATCATTTATTACTACATCTTTGGCACCTGGTTCAGTGCAAGGCACGATCATCATTTATTTATGCACTCAGTAAATATTTATAAAATACCTAATATAAACCTGGGACTCTTCTATGATCTGGGTTTAGAATTGTTTATATTGCAGAAAGAGTCCTCTTCTCATAGAGTTCATATTTAGTGGGTGGATATACACAGCATACCAATAAAACAATAAATATGTAACAGGTTGCTGCTACTGTTGTGTAGTTGCAAAGTTGTGTCTGACTCTTTGCAACCCCACGGACTGTAGCTTGCCAGGCTCCTCTGTGCATAGGATTTCCTGGGCAAGAATACTGTAGTGGATTGCCAGTTCCTTTTCCAGGGGAATTTCCTGACCCAAGAATCAAATCCACATCTCCTGTTTGGAAGGCAGATTTTTGATCGTTGAGTCACCTGGGAAGCCATATAATAGTTTAGGTGGTGATAATGGCTATGAAAATGAATAAATTAGGGGAAAGCAGAGTAAATGAATAAATAAATTTTAAGAAATTGGGCTTTTTGTTTGCTTGTTTGTTATGTTAATTTGAGAAACTTAATTATTCTGGGTAGAGTTGACCTAAAATAGATTGTCAGATACTTCCTCAAAGTATCTGGTTTATTTGGGATCAGCAGAAAATTGCAATTTAGGATACACAGCCATGGCCAGATGTGTGCAGTAACCCTATGGCAAGGGGAGAACACTTCATGGAGGGGGAAAGGAAGTTGGGATGGTTGTAACAGAGTCCATGGCTTTTCATTGGCTGAGACCTTGCCAAGAAAGAAGAGTGTCATTTTTCCTTCCGGTTGGGCTTGGCTATTGTCAAAGGATGTGAGAGCTCCCCCTTCTGGTCTCCTGACTCTAGTGGTTTCTGATTAATTTTTACACACTTAAACTGTCCCTAAAATTATTTTCTAAAGAAAATGCTTTACTTTTTAAAATAAATATTCAGTAGTTAGAAGAGCCTTATTTAATCATCATCTACCAACATTTCTCTTAAACCTCCATCCAGCTCTACATTTTTAATGCAGTAAGATTATAAAGCAATAGTCCTAAGAATCTGTTTCACCTTCTTAGCCTTTTATTCATTGTGTTTGAATAGCTCAGATTATCATTAAAGTATAGGTTATTATAACTTAAAATAATACATTCTAAAGATTATTTATGAATATTTAAATTCCCAATCATATCTTTGAACAAGTTGTCACTTTAAAATTGCCTTTAAAATGATATCTCAGTCACTTTCTCATTTTCTTTCCAGAATCATGAATTATAAATTATACTATAGAAATATCTATGAAACAGGCCTGAAAAAGAGGTAGTTCATAACATCTTTGAAGTGGTTTTAAATTACCGTAATTTCAGCTTTTGAGTCCTGATATAAAATTCATTGAAACTAGATACATATGCTATGTAATAAAGGAAAGAGGCTTGTACCATTTTTATGAATGCTGACCTTTTTAAAATATACAAAAAAACTTCTACTTTTTCAAATTATAGGTATTTGGAAATATAAGTTTTTAAGTTGATAGCAATATTTGTGTCCTGTGTATGTGCTTTTTAACATTTACATATTGATATTTATTTATTTATAGTTATTTTAAGAAAGTCCACTTTCCTTTGCAATATTAACAAAAAATCTAACATATCACCATATTTCCTTTTGTTACTTTATATAAAAAGGCAGTAGAAAGGTATCTTTAATTAATAATTTATAATGGCTACTATGTGAAAATTACTCTGTGCTCATTACTTTTAATTATTTGAGTCAGAATATAAATATAACATCATTAAAAATATCAACTAGAGTCTAAGTTATATCACTGAAGTAAAAATTATGTGGTTGTTTGGAAATCTTTCTGTACAATGGAGATGGATTATGTAACTCAGAGATTTAAAGGGCCGAGGGAGAAAGGATGTTTCTTCCAGAGTATAAATATGACGAAACTGGAGAACCTCAAGAGTATCTAGATTTAAATGGATATGAGACAGGATAAAAAGTTTGCTTAAATATTTACTTACTTGGTAACAGTGTGAGCAGCATAGTGCTAAAGTGACATTTTGTGCTATTTCACTTTGCAATAGCAAGGCCTTCAGACTTCTCTGCTGGTTTTGCACTATATTCAGGTTAGAATAAAACCTGTGCCTCTAAAATGTCCTGCTTGCTCAGTAAACATTGTCTGGGCTACTGGGACAAGTAGGGTCAGCTTACATGGTGGATCATGGCAGTTTGGTAGCCAGCCACCTAGATGGTTCCTAAAGATTTCTGCTTTTTTGTATTCATACCTTTATGAATTGTACCAGAGTTGAGATGGCTGGATGGCATCACTGACTCGATGGACATGAGTTTGAGTGAACTCCAGGAGTTGGTGGACAGGGAGGCCTGGTGTGCTGCAATTCATGGGGCAGCAAACAGTTGGGCACGACTGAGCAACTGAACTGAACTGAACTGTCTCTGTGATCAATAATAATTAGCAAAGGTGATGGTATGTCACACAGTTAGGTGTAAAAGACAGGAGCATCCATCCTAGGTTCTTTCTCTCAATCTCTCTGTCAAATGCCACTTTGGGGAAAGTCATAATGCTATGTAAGCAGGAGAGGCCTCTATGGAGAGCCCCAGGTAGGAAAGAATTAAAACTTCCATCAAAAATTACATGAATGAACTTGGAAATGGATTTTCAGCCCCTTAAAAGGACAGCAGCTTTGGTTTATTTGACTGGAATGCCCTAAGAGATTTCGAGCCAAAATCACACAGCCAAACCCTGCTTGAAGTCCTGACCCTCTTAAGTTATGCTGAGATAATACATGTTTGTCAAAGTAAGCTGATGATTTGGAGGATATTTTGTTACATAGCAGACTTCCCTGGTTGCTGAGATGGTCAAGATTCTGCCTGCAACGCAGGAGACTGGGATTTGATCCCTGAGCCAGGAAGATCTCCTGGAGAAGGGAATAGCTACCCACTCCAGTATTCTTGACTGGAGAATTCCATAGACAGAGGACCCTGGCGTGCTATAGTCCATGGCACTGAAAAGAGTTCGACACGACTGAGTGACTAACAATTCCACTTTCGCTTTTGTTACACAGTAATAGACATGAGTGCAATTGTGTGGTAGTTTGAGCATTCTTTGGCATTGCCTTTCTTTGGGATTGGAATGCAAACTGACCTTTTGCAGTCCTGTGGTCACTGCAGAGTTTTCCAAATTTGCTGGCATATTGAGTAAAGCACTTTCACAGAATCATCTTTCAGGATTTGAAATAGCTCAACTGGAATTCCATCACCTCCACTAGCTTTGTTCATAGTGATGCTTCCTAAGGCCCACTTAACTTCACATTCCAGAATGTTTGGCTTTAGATGAGTGATCACACCATTGTGATTATCTGGGTCATGAAGATCTTTTTTGTACAGCTCTGTGTATTCTTGCCACCTCTTCTTAATATCTTCTGCTTCTGTTAGGTCCATACAATTTCTGTCCTTTATTAAGCCCATCTTTGCATGAAATGTTCCCTTGGTATCTCTAATTATCTTTAAGAAATCTCTAGTCTTTCCCATTCTGTTCTTTTCCTCTATTTCTTTGCCTTGATCCCCTAGGAAGGCTTTCTTATCTCTTCTTGCTATTCTTTGGAACTCTGCATTCAGATGCTCATATCTTTCCTTTACTCCTTCGCTTTTCGCTTCTCTTCTTTTCACAGCTATCTGTAAGCCCTCTCCAGACAGCCATTTTGCTTTTTTGCATTTCTTTGCCATGGGGATGGTCTTAATCTCTGTCTCATGCACAGTGTCAGGAACCTCATTCCATAGTTCATCAGGCACTCTATCTATCAGATCTAGGCCCTTAAATCTATTTCTCACTTCCACTGTATAATCATAAGGGATTTGATTTAGGTCATACCTGAATGGTCTAGCAGTTTTCCCTACTTTCTTCAATTTCAGTCTTAATTTGGTAATAAAAATTTCATGATCTGATCCACAGTCAGCTCCTGGTCTTGTTTTTATTGACTGTATAGAGCATCTTCATCTTTGGCTGCAAAGAATATAATCAATCTGATTTCGGTGTTGACCATCTGGTGATGTCCATGTGTAGAGTCTTCTCTTGTGTTGTTGGAAGAGGGTGTTTGCTATGACCAGTGCATTTTCTTGGCAATACTCTATTAGTCTTTGCCCTGCTTCATTCCACATTCCAAGGCCAAATTTGCCTATTACTCCAGGTGTTTCTTGACTTCCTACTTTTGCATTCCAGTCCCCTATAATGAAATAGACATCTTTTTTGGGGTGTTAGTTCTAAAAGATCTTGTAGGTCTTCATAGAACCATTCAACTTCAGCTTCTTTAGTGCTATTGGTTGGGGCAGAGACTTGGATTACTGTGATATTGAATGGTTTGCCTTGGAAATGAACAGAAATCATTCTGTCATTTTTGAGATTGCATCCAAGTATTGCATTTCAGACTTTTTTGTTGACAGTGATGGCTACTCCATTTCTTCTGAGGATTCCTGCCTGCAGTAGTAGATATAATGGTCATCTGAGTTAAATTCACCCATTCCAGACCATTTTACTTTGCTGAGTCCTAGAATGTCGACGTTCACTCTTGCCATCTCTTGTTTGACCACTTCCAATTTGCCTTGATTCATGGACCTGACATTCCAGGTTCCTATGCAGTACTGCTCTTTACAGCATCGAATCTCGCTTCTATCACCAGTCACATCCACAGCTGAGTATTGTTTTTGCTTTGGCTCCATCCCTTCATTCTGTCTGGAGTTATTTCTCCGCTGATCTCCATTAGCATATTGGGCACCTACTGACCTGGGGAGTTCCTCTTTCAGTATGCTTTCATTTTGCCTTTCCACACTGTTCATGGGGTTCTCAAGGCAAGAATACTGAAGTGGTTTGCCATTCCCTTCTCCAGCGGACCACATTCTGTGCACCTTGTGGTTTTATTTTCCTACAAATCTGATACTTGATCAAGATGATCACAATTATTTCCCTCAGTTTGATGAAACTTGAAAGTGCATTCAGTCATGTCTGACTCTTTGTGACCCCATGGACTGTAGCCCACCAGGGATTCTCCAGGCAAGAATACTGGAGTGGGTAGCCAATCCCTTCTCCAGGGGAATCTTCCCAATCCAGGGATTGAACCCAGGTCTTCTGCATTGCAAGCAGTTCCTTTACCATTTGAGCCACCAGGAAAGCCCAACTAGGCCACAGGGTCAGCATAATGAATTTTCAACAATTCAAACCTATTTTAGGGTAAACTCAGGAAAACTTAGACACTTGCTATGTTTTCCATGAAGTACAGAATGCTTATTTTTTCAGCCTTCTTTTTCTTAAACCCATGGACATGTCTTTAAGGAAGGAAAAGAAGGAGAGAGAACTTGAAACAGGGATTGTGGAGGGGGGCTATCTTGAGGGCTTTCTATATTTCAGACCTTGTGCTAGACAACCTATATAATCTTGTCAACAATGTCAACTCATCTTGCCAACTTCCTTTTTACATAGAAAAGGTAGATAACGCATGCAGCTAAATATTTCACAACCAGAATTCAAGTACAGGTATGCTTGAGTCCAAATACTGATTTTTTTTTTTTTTTTTAACTCCAGGTGTTGGTGATGGACAAGGAGGCTGGGCGTGCTGCAATTCATGGGGTCGCAAAGAGTCAGACATGACTGAGCGACTGAACTGAACTGAATTGAATGATTTTAATTATACAAGGCTGTTAAGTGAAAACATTAAGGACTGAAGTCCACAGTAGATGCATGCTATTTTGTCCAGTTCATTTAAAATACTTGGGAAATCCACTGTAAAAGGGGAAAATATCTGTATTGACAGGTTTAAAGATAAAATGAGAAAGCAAATGCAAATAAAGCTTTTACCACTGCAAAGCACAGGGCAATGTAAGACAACGATTTTTGTAGGTTTTGTGGTGGATTATCTATTCATGAAAAAAACTGCTGAGTAGAAGTAATTTTAACAGTTTCTATGAAAAAATGAGTTGCCTCCTTAGCACAATAGGCAGCACGTCAGTCTCATAATCTGAAGGTCCTGAGTTCATAGTTCTTAATACATATAGCTTGATAATCTACATGTTTCTACAAGGCAGCATAGATTTTAATTTTTATATACATGTACTCAATATATACTTATTTCTTAGATTTGGGAATCTATTTTAAACATATTCCTATACATATAAAATTTGTGAGAGAAAAAATAATCTTCAAGGATAAAAATAATCTTCATTCTACACTGTCTGAAGTACAAGAGTGTTGATGAAAGAGTTAAATTGCTGAAAACCTATGTGTTAATGTCAGTTTTGGTTACTTTAGTTTGCCTTATTTTTGCCACTTGGTTTTGGATGTGTATATAATTTTCTGACTGCTTAATTTTAGCTGAGACATTACCAATGTGCCTTTCTGGGAATGATTTGTTTTGACTAATATAAAAATAGATTTGAAATTGTTCCTTTCAAGTGAATGTTTGGTGGCATATTTGTACTTTTACTAAAAAACAATGTCAATTCTGAAGCATCCATATTTACGACAAAGATTACTAACTTACGGTTATAGCTAGTTAAATAAGGGAGCAACTGAATAATGCTACATGTAAGCTATTGATTTACTATAGGGAAATGAATAATCAAGTTAAAAAAACCTAGAAATGGAAGTTTGGCTGGTTTTCAACAATTGCTTTGTAATTTTCATGAGCCACAAATTAGATCTCAGTATTCCTATACAGAACTGTTTGTTAAATTCTTTTTGAAAGTATTTTGAGCTCTGTGACACAAAAGACCAGTAATTTATTTTGTATCTACACATAATGTGTTAAGACTTGAGGTCACACAGCTGGCTGGTTAAGGCTTCTAACATGGGATATGGGGCAGGGTACATACTTATAGCCAAAGAATGGGAAACTGTGATTAAAAAAAAAGAAACTACATAGCAGGAGGCTTGTATTGGCTCCATATTTATTAGATCCTTAATAAATATATAAATTAAAAATAAAAATTTTAGACTTTTTTACTTATTTTAAAATAAAATAACTAAAAATTAATAAATGGATTAATGAAGTTGGAGAAGCAACTATAAACCAGTTATTCAGGTTATAACAAGGCTTTTAAATATTATCCTAACATACCTGAGGAACCACTGAAGAGTCTTAAAGAGGAGATGAACAGATCAGTTTTAGATTATAGAAAGATCATCTGATTTATGTCAGAGAGTGTTTTGCCTATGTTCTCCTCTAAGAGTTTTATAGTTTCTTGTCTTACGTTTAGATCTTTAATCCATTTTGAGTTTATTTTNGCTCAGTTATTAATTTGCCTGGCCATAGTGGTGATTTCAGTCAATGGTTCTCTAACAAAGGAAGAGTATATAAGCTCAGGGAGCCACAGAGGTAAGGAGGATTCTCAGGTATTTATAGATTCTTCCATTGGCTTTCCTGTGGTGCTCATGAGAGAATGAGGGCAGAGGAGGAGACAGGAGAAGTGTGTAAATGGAGAAAGGATGCAGATTCCATTTTAGGAAAGGCATGGAATCCTGCCCAAATCATTTTGATTTAAGAAACAAAAACCTAACTATAAAGGAAGATAGAAAAATTTTAAGAAAAGAATAAAATGATAAACCATGTTTTATTGACTCAACTCATAATTAGTTCTGTAAATTTGCCTAGTTCTTAAATACCAAAATGCATTAGAAAAGTCATGCGTGGATGCATGCTCAGTCATTGTTCGACTGTTTCAACCCCATGGACTGTGGCCTAACAGGCTCCTCTGTCCAAGGGATTCTTCAGGCAAGAGTGCTGGAGTGGGTCGCCATTTCCTCCTCCCGAGGAGTTTCCTGACCCAGGGAATTATCCTGCATCCCCTGCGTTGACAGGCAGATTGATTACCACTGCAGTATCAAGGAAAAATCAGAAAAGTCACTGGTCTTTAAATTATTTTTCTCTAACTGAGGTCCATCACAATCGTGTATAAAGAATTCTATTTCAATTACAAAGAAAGTGCAGTAAGTTTTCAAATGAGACTGTTTAAGTATTTCCTTAGAAATACATAATATTTATTTTAAAGGAGAAATTAAAAAAAAAAAAGTTTACTTTTTTTTTTTTAAGTAACAGAATCCTTACTTCTCAGATTTGCCTCAGGGAAAGTTGACATTATCGAAGTACTCTAGATAAAACGATCCCTGCTGAGGCTGCTGCCACCTGTAATACTAAACACTACATTTACCATCATTGGGCTTCCCTTGTGGCTCAGCTGGTAAAGAATCTGTAATGTGGGAGACCTGAGTTCAACCCCTAGATTGGGAAGATCCCCTGGAAAAAGGGGAGGTTACCCACTCCGGTATTCTGGCCTGAAGAATTCCATGGACTGTATAGTCCATGGGATCTCAAAGAGTTGGACACGACTGAGTGACTTTCAGTTACCATCATTACTCTGAATCTTACCAATATGTTTATTTCCATAATAGCATTAATCACACTCAATGTGTAATTTCTTCCAGGTATACCACACACATGAATTTAGCATGGTGCTTGGTAAATAAAACCTACTTAAAACAAAACTGGCTTTAAAATGCCAAGTTATATTCTCTCTCACATAGTAAATCCAAAAATGATGTGTTTATGTTCTGTAAATTAATTATAGAGCTAGTCTTCCTTCCCTTGTTGTTCAGGTATCTTAGGGTATCATTTTCATTCCTGTGATGTATGGTAGCTCCAATGCATGTACACATTTCATCTAGAAAATGAACGTAAAATTGCTCAGTAGTGTCCAACTCTTTGCGACCCTATAGACTGTAGCCTACTAGGCTCCCCAATCCATGGGATTTCCCAGGCAAGAATACTGGAGTGGATTGCCATTTCCTTCTCCAGGAGATCTTCTCAACCCAGGGATTGACCCAGGTCTCTCACACTGTAGGTGACACTTTACTGTCTGAGCCACCAGGGAAGTCATCTAGAAGAGATGTTAATACAAGGAAAGGAAATGTCTCTAACACCAAGGGTTGCCATTTCCTTCTCTCATATCTAACATCAAAGCTACCTCTTATAAATTGCCTGGATGATTTGGAATTCTATTTATTTTGTTGGTTATATCTAGCTATTATGAGTTGGGGAAATATCACTTTCCTTTAACAGTGATATGACAAGCTAAAATTTTGCATTCTTAATATCCTTAGAAAAAAATGGGTTTGAAAAGTCCTGGATTACCACAAAAGTGGTATCTTGAATATAACTTTTATCATTTTTTAACTTTATTTTCATCAGTGTTTCAAAGTTTCATCTTAAAGTATAGAGGCCTACAATGATTTTACTAAAAGCAATTAAAAACAATTATGATGATGAAAATCATGCAAAGAATGTGAAATGACAGTAGTGCAGATTTTAAGATTATCTAAATAGAGAAATTTAAATATAAATTTGTTTATTTGACTTCCTTGAAAATACTTATGGCAGTCTTGTGTAATTAAGGTAAAAGAGTAATTTTAACATAGTGATGACAACAATACAGAAAACAAGATTTTGTTATTGAAAAAGTCTTGGACTTTTTCTTATTCCATTTTTCTATTTTATAAATTAAGACATAGATTTTATATGTCATTCTAAAATTCAAAATGTTGTAGTAAAAGAGATGGGAATGAATACCCTTGAGGCTTCCCAGGAGGCCCTAGTGGTAAAGAACCTGCCTGATAATGCAGGAGATATAAGAAATGCAGGTTCGATCTCTGAGTCAGAAAGATCCTCTGAACAAGGGCATGACAACCCGATCCAGTATTCTTGCTTACAGAATCCCAAAGACAGAGGAGCCTGGTAGGCTATGGTTCATAGAGTTACAAAGATTTGAACAGCACTGAAGTGACTGGTCCCATCATTTCATGGGAAATAGATGAGGAAACAGTGGAAAAAGTGTCAGACTTTATTTTGTGGGGCTCCAAAATCACTGCAGATGGTGATTGCAGCCATGAAATTAAAAGACACTTACTCATTGGAAGGAAAGTTATGACCAACCTAGAAAGCATATTGAAAAGCAGAGACATTACTTTGCCGACTAAGGTCTGTCTAGTTAAGGCTATGCTTTTTCCACTAGTCATGTATGGATGTGAGAGCTGGACTGTGAAGAAAGCTGAGTGCTGAAGAATTGATGCTTTTGAACTGTGGTGTTGGAGAAGACTCTTGAGAATCCCTTGGACTGCAAAGAGATCCAACCAGTCCATTCTGAAGGAGATCAGTCTTGGGTGTTCTTTGGAAAGAATGATGCTAAGGCTGAAACTCTAGTACTTTGGCCACCTCATGCGAAGAGTTGACTCATTGGAAAAGACTCTGATGCTGGGAGGGATTGGGGATGACAGAGGATGAAATGGCTGGATGGCATCCCGGCTCAATGGACGTGAGTTTCAGTGAACTCTGGGAGTTGGTGATGGACAGGGAGGCCTGACGTGCTGCAATTCATGGGATTGCAAAGAGTCAGACACGACTGAGTGACTGAACTGAACTGAACTGAAGTGACTTAGCACACGCACGCAAATATTCCCTCTACCTATGTTCTTTGTTTTATACCATGATGTTAGGTTTTTAATAAAGGTATTATTTGAAAAGAGGGGTCAGTTTGCTGTCTACTCTACTGTTGTTTAGTCACTAAGTCATGTCCGAGTCTTTTGCGACCCCATAGACTGTATCCCTCCATGATCCTCTCTCTGTGGGATTTGCCTGGCAAGAACATTGGAGAGGGTTGCCTTCTTTTTCTGGGGGATATTCCTGGGCCAAGGATTGAACCCACAGCTGCTGCATTGGCAGGTGGATTCTTTACCACTGAGCCACCAGGGAAGACAATCTAGTCTGTAGTCTGAAAATAATACGAAGGACAGAAAGCTATTATTGATTGGCTGACATTGCTTGCTCAGACTCCATTACCCAAAATGGTGGCTGAAGTTTATACAATTTCAAAGGAAAGAAGGTGACCTAAAACAGGAAGATCTTGGAAGAGTTGCCAGTTTCTCAGAAATTCCACTCAGATACTGAATACAGAATCTTCCCATCAATATACACATCAAAGCTGTCAATAGCCGTAAGATAGTACCGAACTGCATCTTAGATTTGTTTTTTTTTTAAATAAACAAAACAACAGATTTGTTTAAATGTGCATATGAAGTCCAACTGGTTAACAGTATACATTCATTCCCAACATTTCATTAACCCTGAAGTGATGTGATTCTAGAAGATATACAGTTTAATATTTTGGATGCCATCATGCCAGGATTTTACCACTAAAAAGCAAACCCAGTTTAGCTATTGAACCCATATGAACTGACACAGCTATACAAATTATTTAAAAAGTGAAATTTGTTTATATCAGTTGGTAAGTAACCACCAGTCTTATCTCACCTCCCTCTCTTGCTCAGATTTGGTTCAAATCTGGATTTCTTCAAAGATAGAAATTAACAAGCTGCTACTGCTAAGTCACTTCAGTCGTGTCCGACTCTGTACGACCCCATAGATGGCAGCCCAGCAGGCTCCCCCGTCCCTGGGATTCTCCAGGCAAGAACACTGGAGTGGGTTGCCATTTCCTTCTCCAATGCAGGAAAGTGAAAAGTGAAAGTGAAGTCTCTCAGTCGTGTCTGACCTTCAGCAACTGCATGGACTGCAGCCTTCCAGGTTACTCCATCCCTGGGATTTTCCAGGCAAGAGTACTGGAGTGGGTTGCCATTGCTTTCTCTGAATTAACATAGTAACAATCCAATAAAAGCCTCCAAGGTCTTGATTAAGTGCTATGGATTTATTCTATTCTAGTTAGTCTGTATCTGTGTCTTCCAAGTGTTAAATACTTTAAAAATTACTTTCAAGCAACTCAAATTAAAGTCTCTAAGTATCATTTTCCCCTATTTTAAATTGTGTGTTTTTTCTACTTTGAAGTAATTCCAAGTAGTTTTCTCTATCTTCATTTATCTTAGTATCTTAACTACTACCTTTACAAATAAATGTTTTTATTCTTCAAAAATTAAAAATAAGTTTCATGTAAAAAGTAATTTAGATCAATACTTAGCTGGAAAAATGTGATTTTATTTCCAGTTACCAATATTTTAAAATTATATTTTCAGTATAAAATGATTATTATTAATAGGAAAACTAAGTTCTAAATAAAACAAATTATTTCCTACCCACCAACAGTTTTTTAGAGTATTAAAATACCAAAGCAATATTTTTAAATGTCATGTAGGTATTAGTGAATTCATTTTTTCTATTCAAAAAAACACTTGCTGAACCACTAAAGTGTTTGTGGTGTTGTGGATATATTTGTGGATACAAATAAAGTGTATATTTGAGGCATCTTTCCTTCTTTTAATGAAGTTTCTATCAAGAAAATAAGAAAGCATAGGGCCAAATAAACTTCATTTAAAATTTGAAATAATCACAAGAGAATTTTCTAAAATTGTACTTAAAGTTGGGTGGGGGATACCATTATAGCAAAACAAAGTTCTAAATAAAACAAATTATTTCCTACCCACCAACAGTTTTTTAGAGTATTAAAATACCAAAGCAATATTTTTAAATGTCATGTAGGTATTAGTGAATTCATTTTTTCTATTCAAAAAAACACTTGCTGAACCACTAAAGTGTTTGTGGTGTTGTGGATATATTTGTGGATACAAATAAAGTGTATATTTGAGGCATCTTTCCTTCTTTTAATGAAGTTTCTATCAAGAAAATAAGAAAGCATAGGGCCAAATAAACTTCATTTAAAATTTGAAATAATCACAAGAGAATTTTCTAAAATTGTACTTAAAGTTGGGTGGGGGATACCATTTTCAAATTTCAAATTCTTGAAGTCAGAAGTCAGAAATCGATCTTATTATGCTATTAATAAAACTAAAGTGTCAATAAGATTCTGTTCCTCCTGAATTCTTTAAAAGAGGATGTTTCTAGAAACCCCCACCTTCCTTGCTTCATGTTCCCATTCCTCCATCTTCAAAGCTAGCAAAGTGGTGTCAGGACTCCTTATTCCACCATCTCTCTGGTTCTATCTCTTCTGCATCCCTCTTCCATTGTGTGGTTTCATCTCCCAACCTACCTGACCATAATCCAAGGTAATCTTTCTATTTCATCGTCAGCTGATCAGCAACCTTAATTACATCTGTAAAATTTAATTTCTATTTGTCATGTAGGACACATATTGATAGGATTCAGGAATTTGGACAGGAATTTCTTTGTGAGAGGGCTTTATTCTGCTTGGCACCACTTGTTACTATGTGAGCACACATAGAAACCATAAACATAGGTCAAGAAATGGTTCATTACCAGCATATGCAAAACATCCCACATGTCATTTGTGAATCATTGTGGAAATGATTCAAACACTACCTTAATATTGTAAAGCAAAAAAAAAAAATAAAAAAAAAATAAATAAACAAAAAAGTTAATATAGAAAAATGGAAAAATAAGTAAATAAAAATAAAATCATAAGTTAGTTTGTCACTTTGGGAGGTTTTTAATATGCACCATATGGTGCATATTCTTTTGTGTCTGACTTTTGTTCATTCAAGATTTTGCATATGATATTAATCCATGTTCTTGCTGATACATGTTTACTGTTATGTAGTATCTCACCATATATATAAAGTACAACTTATTTATTCATTTGAATGTTGATGCACATTAGATTACTTCCAATTTGAGATTCTTTCAAACGTTACAGCAGAGAAAATTTAGTACTCATATTTTATTGCTTACGTGAATGTATTGTTGTTGCTCTGTCACTCAGGTGTGTCCAACATTTTGCAGCCCATGGACTGCAGTACACCAGGCTTCCCTGTCTTTCACCATCTCCTGGAGCTTTCTCAAACTCATGTCCATTGAGTCAGTGATGCCATGCAACCATCTCATCTTCTGTCATCACCTTCAATTCCTGCATTCAATCTTTACCAGCATCAACGTCTTTTCTAATGAGTCGGCTTTTTGCATCAAGTAGTCAAAGTATTGGAGCTTCATCCATCCTTCCAATGAATATTCAGGATTAACTTCCTTTAGGATTCATAGGTTTGATCTCCTTGCTGTCTAAGGGACTCTCAGGTCCCTTCTTCTCAAGAGTCAGTTCAAAAGCATCAACTCTTTGGCACTCAGCCTTTTTTATGAGGGCTTCCCTTGTGGCTCAGCTGGTAAAGAATCTGCCTGCAATTCAGAAGACCTGGGTTCAATCCCTGGTTTGGGAATATCTCCTGGAGAAGGGAAAGGCTACCCAATCCAGTATTCTGGCCTGGAGAATGCCATGGACTACAGTCTCACATCAATTCATGATTATTTAAAAAAACATAGCTTTGACTATATGGACTTTTGTGGGCAAAGTGATGTCTCTCCCTTTTAATATGCTGTCTAGTTTTCTCATAGCTTTTCTTTCAAGGAGCAAGCATCTTTTAATTTGATGACTGCAGTATCATCTGCAGTGTATACCAAGTATAAAAATAGTGTGAAAATGTTAGGTGCTCAGTCATGTCCAACTCTTTGCAACCCCATGGACTGTAGCCTGCCAGGCTCCTTTGTCCACAGAATTCTTCAAAGTACTAGAGTGGTTAGTCATTCCCTTCTCCAGGGTATCTTCCTGTCCCAGGGACTGAATTCAGGTTTCTTGCATTCCAGGTGGATTCTTTACCATGTGAACCACCAGGGAAGCCCATACCAAGTATAAACATAGGAGTAAAAATCTGGTGCCAATGGGTAGGGATATGTTGCCAGGTAGTGTCAAAATATATTTCCCCAGTGGCCATACTTGATCACACTCCCAACAGATATGTAGGAAAATTAGCTTGTTAAGACAATTTGCCAGAACTGGACACTGAATTTCATTGCATTTTTTCCAAATCTGTTGTATCAATTAGTTGTTTTTATTTATTTATTTTTCTCCTTTATTCTGATAGTATGTTGAATTACTCCAAAAGATTTTCAAATATCAAAACAATGTTATTTTCTTGGAGGAAAAAAAAAGAAATAGTTGGCTCATGACATATAATTTATCTATCAGCTCTACCTAGCATCTGACCATTTCTGGAAATCCAATTAATTAATATATTGATTAGGATTTTTAACCTGGATCAAAAGTGAAGGTGGATTCATCTTTTTTTTTTTAATCTCATGTCCTATCTCTAAAAAGATTTTAGAACAAAGTTAAGCTAACATCTTAACTTAAGCAGAGGAACCAGAGTCCAAATTGCCAACATACGCTGGATCATGGAAAAAGCAAGAGAGTTCCAGAAAAACATCTATTTCTGCTTTATTGACTATGCCAAAGCCTTTGGCTGTGTAGATCACAATAAACTGTGGAAAATTCTCAAAGAGATGGGAATACCAGACCACCTGACTTGTCTCTTGAGAAACCTATATGCAGGTCAGGAAGCAACAGTTAGAACTGGACATGGAACAAAATAGGAAATAGGAAAAGGAGGCCGTCAAGGCTGTATATTGTCACCCTGCTTATTTAACTTCTATGCAGAGTACATCATGAGAAACACTGGGCTGGAAGAACAAGCTGGAATAAACATTGCTAGGAGAGATATCAATAACCTCAGATATGCAGATGACACCACCCTTACTGCAGAAAGTGAAAAGGAACTAAAAAGCCTCTTGATGAAAGTGACAGTGGAGAGTGAAAAAGCTGGCTTAAAGCTCAACATTCAGAAAATGAAGATCATGGTATCTGGTCCCATCACTTCATGGGAAATAGATGAAGAAACAGTGGCTGACTTTATTTTTTGGGCTTCCAAAAACACTAGAGATGATGACTG
Organism: Aepyceros melampus; assembly: GCA_006408695.1. Lineage (NCBI taxonomy): Eukaryota > Metazoa > Chordata > Mammalia > Artiodactyla > Bovidae > Aepyceros > Aepyceros melampus. The sequence continues at coordinate 185,313 of SJXQ01009060.1, forward strand.
CAGCCATGAAATTAAAAGACACTTACTCCTTGGAAGGAAAGGTATGGCCAAATCAGATAGCATATTGAAAATCAGAGACATTACTTTGCCAACAAAGGTTCATCTAGTCAAGGCTATGGTTTTTCCAGTGGTCATGTATGGATGTGAGAGTTGGACTGTGAAGAAGGCTGAGCACCAACAAATTGATGCTTTTAAACTGTGGTGTTGAAGACTCTTGAGAGTCCCCTGGACTGCAAAGAGATCCAACCAGTCCATCCTAAAGGAGATCAGCCCTGGGATTTCTTTGGAGGGAATGATGCTAAAGCTGAAACTCCAGTACTTTGGCCACATTAACATGACACACTTACACAGCTATGAGTTGATGGTGACTGTCTACTGAAAGTTCATCTGAGGTTTTCAAGTGCCTACACTTATCATCTCTAGGCAGCAGTATCAGAATAGTTGAACTTCTTACATGATGACGGACACCCCCAGAGCAAGTACCCCATGAAGGTCTGGCAGAGGCTTCATAGCCTTGAATTTTGTCTTATCTACCAGTTACTGATGGAGATGTGTTAAAATGTCTCAGTATGATTATATCTTTGGCTATCTCTCTCTGAAGTTTTTGAAATTCAGAAAAAAAACTAGTTCTTACATCTTAATTTTTTTCTCTCTGCTTTTTTTCATTTCTCATTTTGAGACTCAGATTCATGAAAGTTAGATCACTTGATACTATCTCACAGACAATGAAACTCAGTTCATTTTTTCCAGTCTTTTTCTCTCTCTATTTTCAGTTTATAGCTTCTAATACTATGTCTTCAAGGTCACTGATATTTTGTACTGCAATATCTAATCTGCAATTAATGCCAGCCAGTGAATTTCTTAGTACAGACAATATAGTTCATCTCTTGGAGTTTGGCTTAGTTTTGTTTTATGTCTTTCATTTATTTCCTTATACTATTCATGTTTTTATTTAAGTATGTGGTTGTATCTGTAATAGCTACTTTAAGACCTTGACAACTATTCTCATAATTTTACCATCTCTGGATTTCCCTCTGGCTATTGTTTTTTCTCCTTGTTGTGGGCCACATGTTCTTCGTTGTTTATATCACTCTAGTAATTTTTTTTTTTTTAATCAAAAGCTTCATATCATGTATTGTACAATTTTGAATGCTGTTATTTTCTGTTTGCTTTAAAGAGCATTGAGTTTTGTTCTGGGAGTTAGCTAATTTATATGCAGATTATCTGGATCCTTTTCTGATTTGTTTTTAATTTTTTTGAGGATCAATTCAGTTCAGCTCAGTTCAGTCGCTCAGTCATGTCTGACTCTTTGTGACCCCATGAGTCGCAGCACGCCAGGCCTCCCTGTCCATCACCAACTCCTGGAGTTCACTCAGACTCACGTCCATTGAGTCAGTGATGCCATCCAGCCATCTCATCCTCTGTCGTCCCCTCTCCTCTTTCCCCCAATCCCTCCCAGCATCAAAGTCTTTTCCAATGAGTCAACTCTTCACATGAGTAACCTTTATTTCAGGATTAATTTAGTTTAGTCATATTATTAAGGCACAGGCTTGCAATGATTCTAGCTTGGTGTTTGTGAGGATTTTTTCACATTTGCTAATAAGAACTTGAATGCCTCCAAATTCTGTGTGGATATTGTTCAACATACCTCCTCCTGATCATTCTTTCCCAGCCATATGCAGTTTCAGCTCATGCATGCCTCAATATTTATTAACAGACTCAGAGGCAATCTTTTCAGATTTTTTAATCTCTCTGTGTATTTTCCACCTCTTCATAACTCTGTCACAAGATTTCAAGTGACACATCCTCCCTGAGTCTGATCTCTGTTTCATAAATACAGCAAAAAGACTATGTTTTAATAGTATATCATTGGACATTAGACATGAATCTCTGATAAAGTATAAATGATTTAATGTAGTCTAAGACCAAATAATTTTAAACAGAAATAGAACTGAGATAGCAAATTTTACACTGGCTATTGGTAATCCAGTTATAGTATTTTCATTCACAAATTAATTCACTTTTAGGATTTTCTGTTTAAACATTTTCAATATAAATTTGTGAAGCAAATCATATTTTTAAACTGTATAAACTTTGAAATAAATTACTTTTGGTAGATAGCACTGTATTACTACATTAAGGTTATTGTTTTATAGGTTTATCTATATAATAAATATAAACAATGGTTTCAAAACATTCAGTTCAGTTCACTTGCTCAGTCATGTCTGATTCTTTGCAACCTCATGGACTGCAGCACTCAAGGCCTCCTTACCCATCACCAACTCAACTCATTAGTGACATACAAATATTGTTCAGTAGCTCAGTCATGACCCTTAGCAACCCCATGGGCTGCAGCATGCCAGATTTCTCTGTCCTTCATCATCTCCTGGAGCTTTCTTAAACTCAGGTCCATTGAGTCAGTCAGTGATGTCATCCAACCATCTTATCCTCTGTCATCCACTTCTATACCTGCCTTCAATCTTTCCCAGCATCAGGGTCTTTGAAACATGAGTCAGTTCTTCAAATCAGGCCAAAATATTGGCGTTTCAGCTTCAGCCTCAGTCCTCCCAATACAATTTAGGGTTGATTTCCTTTAGGATTGACTGGTTGGACCTCTGCAGTCCAAGGGATTCTCAAAAGTCTTCTCCAACACCACATTTCAAAAGCATCATTTCTTCAGCAATCAATTTTCTTTATGGTTCAACTCTCACACCAATACATGACTATTGGAAAAACCATAGCGTTGACTCTACAGACCTTTGTAGACAAAGTGATGTCTCTGCTTTTTCTACACTTTCTAGGTTTGTCATGGGTTTCCCTTGTGGCTCAGCTGTTAAAGAATCTGCCTGCAATGTGGGAGACCTGGGTTCTATCCCTGGGTTGGGAAGATCCCCTGGAGAAGGGACCCACTCCAGTATTCTGGCCTGGAGAATTCCATGGACTGTACAGTCCATGGGGTTTCAAAGAGTTAGGCACAACTAAGCGACTTTCACTTTCAGGTTTGTCATAGCTTTTCTAACAGGGAACAAACATAAATATTAGATTCAAATTTAAAAGATATGCCATTATTGTGAATATTATATTTATTGATTTCTTCTTCACTGAAGGCTTACTAGATACTTTGTCTTCTAAACTTCATTAAGCCAGGATAAAACATCAAAATGGACAGTGCTAATCTTTTATAATCTATTTGGCTTATGTGCTAAAATGCTTCAGTTATGTTTGACTCTTTGTGACCCCATGGACTATATTTCGCCAGGCTCCTCTGTCCATGGGGATTCTCCAGGCAAGAATACTGAACTGGTTTGTCATGTCCTCTTCTGAGGAATCTTCCTGACAAATGCATTTTCTGAACAAAGGATAGAAACTGGTCATTATTGTGTTAGTATGAAGAGAAATTGGGTACTACCATGGTTAAACAAATACTATGCTGTATTTTAAGATGACAGGTTTTGAAGTCAGCTTAACTTGGTTTAGATCCTGGCTTGACTAGATACTTACAGTGAAGCTCACAAAGTTACTCAGCTTATCAATTCCTCAGTTTCTTCATCTGAATTAGGAATGAGTTATAGCAAACATTGAATGTTGTGAATAAAAAATTACAGGTAAAAAATACAGATAAAATTTGTAGCACAGTGACTGGTGCATGAGTTAACACTGAAAATAGTTACATAGTTTTGCAGATATGTCTATTACAGAGTAGAGAAAATGGAGAAGCAGAAGATCCTATACTCAAGAACATATGTGTAAATATTCAGTACATTTAAACAATGGACTAGCCAGATTCCCTACTCACATGAGTCCCTCTGACTTTGGAAATAGCCTCTTAAAAAGAGAAGAAAAATTTTATAACACAATCCTAAAAGCATAAAAATTAATAGTTCGCATCAAATCTATCTCTTAAATTATGAAAACAAGAGTTTTACTAGTGATGCAACATTTTCTTGACATTGACTCACCAACTTTGCCAAAATTTGTTTCCTGTAATGTGATCCTCAACCTCTCTTCGCTCACCTCAAAGAAGCACACATTTAGCATATACTCGGTTGTATTTGTGTGGCTACTTCTAACCTCACCAAATTTTGAGTTTCTTGAGAGTAGGTTCATTTTATTCCTTGGCATTTACTTATATTTCATTCAAAATACCAAAAGAATAAATGACTTTAAATATCTATTGAATGAATATATAAAAATAAATGGAAGCATATTTTAATGCTTAACCTTAGATTTTTCATGGGAGGTTGAGGTATGTGGTAGTTTTGTTTTTTTTTTTTTAATCATTATTTAAGGATAACTTAAAAGATTGTCCTTGATCATCACACTGGTAAGATTATCCATAGTCATTTTTGGAATCCTGTGCCTTCCTCCTTTTTTCCAATGCTTAATTTCTGTATAAGAATTTATTTTTGGCAGAGTGGCAGTGTAACATGCATGATATCATAAGTGAAATGAATCGCCAGTCTAGGTTTGATGCAGGATGCAGGATGCTTGGGACTGGTGCACGGGGACAATCCAGAGAGAAGGTGTGGGGCACGGCGGGGGGGTCGGGATTGGGAGTTCATGTACACTTGTGGCTGATTCATGTCAATGTATAGCAAAACGAATACAGTATTGTAAAGCAAAACAAACTAATAGCCAGGACATGGAAGCAACCTAGATGCCCATCAGCAGATGAATGGATAAGAAAGCTGTGGTACATATACACAATGGAGTATTACTCAGCTATTAAAAAGAATACATTTGAATCAGTTCTAATGAGGTGGATGACGCTGGAGCCGATTATACAGAGTGAAGTAAGCCAGAAAGAAAAACACCAATACAGTATACTCACACATATATATGGAATTTAGAATGATGGTAATGATAAACCTGTACGCAAGACAGCAAAAGAGACACAGATGTATAGAACGGCCTTTTGGACTCTGTAGGAGAAGGAGAGGGTGGGATTGGTTGGCAGAGTGGCAATGTAACATCTGTGATATCATAAGTGTAACGAATCGCCAGTCCAGGTTTGATGCAGGATGCAGGGTGCTTGGGACTGATGCATGGGGATAATCCAGAGAGAGGGTGTGAGGCGGGAGGGGGGAGGTGGGGGTCGGGATTGGGAGATCATGTACACTCGTGGCTGATCCATGTCGATGTGTAGCAAAACAAATACAGTATTGTAAAGCAAAACAAACTAAAAAAATAAAAAATTAATTAAAAAAAAATAAAAAACTAATTTGAGAAAAATAGTAAAGGTACTAATAGAAAGAGATAATATTAAGAAAAAATGAAAAGAAAAAGTGGTATAAGATAATGTACCAACCATTTTTTCTTTTTGTATCGCTAAACCTCTTCACTACTGAGTTCAAAATCTTCCACAAGTGATTGGTCTCTTGAAGCATCTGTGTAGATAATGTTTTTTAACAAGGGCAATCAGTGATACTGTAAGGGATAATGAAGTGGAAAAGATAAAGAATCTAAGCTTTAATGATGTTGGCTTACAAAAACACCTCATTGTGGAGACAATAATAGGAAAATTTGTATATCTTCTAACATTTTAGGTTAGACAAGGAAGTTAATTTGATATTTTTAATTTGAGAATAATTTTAAATTTATTCAAATGATCATTCTTATATTACCTGTCAGTATACATACACACATACATGAATACTCTTGCCTGAACAAATAGAGATTTTAGATAATTCTCAAAGGTACAAGTATGATCTAGGGTGCACAAAAAAAAGAAGATACGGTAAAATTACAAGTGGAAAGTTATCTGGAAGTCATTTTCAGAATTTTTTAATTGAAAGCTATTTGCATATTTACTGTGAACTTTAAATGTACCACAATACTGCATTATATGCAATATCTACTTCTGTTATATTCCTGGTTTCTGCAAAGTCCGTAATTTGCCTTCGAGGATGACAATTTAGTTTAAAAGTGCTAAGCAATATGTCAAAAGTGCCAGGTTCAAGAATAATAGTTTTCAACTTCTTACTCTGTGACCTTAACCATATTATATACCTTCTTCTTTTTTTCTTCTTTTTTTAATATAAATTTATTTATTTTAATTGGAGGTTAATTACTTTACAATATTGTATTGGTTTTGCCATACATCAACATGAATCTGCCACAGGTATACACGTGTTCCCCATCCTGAACCCCTCTTCTTCCTCCCTCCCCATACCAGCCCCAAGCATCCAGTATCAAGCATCAAACCTGGACTGATGATTCATTTCATATATGATATTATACATGTTTCAATGCCATTCTATTAACCATATTATATACCTTCTTCTTTTTTTCTTCTTTTTTTAATATAAATTTATTTATTTTAATTGGAGGTTAATTACTTTACAATATTGTATTGGTTTTGCCATACATCAACATGAATCTGCCACAGGTATACACGTGTTCCCCATCCTGAACCCCTCTTCTTCCTCCCTCCCCATACCAGCCCCAAGCATCCAGTATCAAGCATCAAACCTGGACTGATGATTCATTTCATATATGATATTATACATGTTTCAATGCCATTCTCTATACACATTTTAATAGACTCAAAAAACTTTGTCACTTACTTTTTTTTAAAAAGTAATTTACATGGTGAAAGTGTAATTAATAAGATAGAAGATTATTAACATCATATCCAGATATATAAATAGTCTACTTTGAATGATTTGAGAGTGAAAAAGCTAGCTTAAAAATGCGACGTTCATGCATCTAAGATCGTGACATCCAATTACATCACTTCATGGCAAATATATGGGGGAAAATTTGAAACATTGACAGACTCTATTTTCTTTGTTTTCCAACATCATTGCAGATGGTGACTGCAGCCATGAAATTAAAAGATACTTGCTCCTTGGAAGAAAAGCTAAGACAAACCTAGACAACATATTAAAAAAAAGAGACATCACTTTACCAACAAAGGTCTATATAATCTAATCTATGTAGTATTTTTCCGGTAGTCATGTATGGATGTGAGACTTGGACCATAAAGAAGGCTGAATGCCAAAGAATTGATGCTTTGAACTGTGGTATTGGAGAAGAATCTTGAAAGACCCTTGGACAACAAGGAGATCAAACCAGTTAATCCTAAAGGAAATCAACCCTGAATATTCATTGGAAAGACTGATGCTTAAGCTTTGGCCATCTGATGTGATGAGACAACTCATTTGAAAAGACCATGATGCTGGGGAAGATTGAAGGCAGGAGGAAAAGGTGAAGATGGAGGACAAGATGTTTGGATGGAATCACCAACTCAATGGACATACATTTCACCAAACTCCAGGAGATAGTGAAGGACAGGGAAGCCTGGTGTGATGCCATCTGACTTAGAGAGTGAACAACAATTTTCCTAGCTTCAAATCATTTAAGTCCACACAGGGACCATACCCTATAATTTTTATTATCTACTGTGTGTGCATATGTGAACTTGGGCATAATTTAACTCCTCAATGTACAATACATTGTTCTCACTCCATACTGAATTCAGTAATAATTTCTTAATTATTCAATTTCCTTATGAATATTAAACCAATTTACTTAAATCAGATTATAAAAGCAGTAACTGAAGTCTATGAATTAAAAATAATATGTAACTCTGATGCCTACAAATAAAAGACTAAACAACAACTTGCGTATTTGAATCAAAGAGAACTTGGCAGGGTCTGTCTTGCTTGAAATTTGTTTGTTTTGTGATATACAATGTTATTTAAATTTTCTAAGTTTTATTTTCCTCAATAAGAAATTAGACTAATAAAAGTTAGCTTTCTGTACTTAATTTATGTAATATATTAAGGCATGATGTAAATACTTTAAATATATTTTAAAATTTAGTCCTCATGGTGATCCTATAAATCAGGATGTATTATTTATCCTTTCATTTATGGCTTGGAAAAGTTGGAATAGTTGAGTGAAAGGATCAAACTTGAAAAAAAAAAAAACTTTAGATGATAGAGATTGGATTTCAAAATTCTATCAGTCAGATTCCAGACACACTTCATTATTCTGCTTCCCTGACAACTTCTAATGAAATGAAGTAAAGACATTCACCTGAAGAAGAAGACAGCTGGTGCTGATAACCCTTCATCTATTACAATACCAAAAAGCAAAGAAAGAAAAAAAAAAAAAAAGATTGAAAAAAAATCACTCCCATTCCTGCCACTGCTGCTGTGGCTGTTACTATGACTATGGCTTCTAGCTATGATCCTTTTTACTGTCAAGATATCTAAGTTCACAACAGCTTCTTGCCTTTGCCCACCTTTTCTTTCAGTGGAATAGAAATACAATGAAAAGGAGCTTTAAAGCTAAATATAACAAAAGCTAGCATATTATAATATTTTACTAAATACGCCAGTGACTGAGAGACATTTTTCTAAACTACATTTCCCTGAAAAATATCCCTTGATCTCAATTTGTGTTATTTACTCATAGAACACCACACTGTTACAAAAGATTCATGTCATGTCTTTATCTTCTCATTTTGATTTATTATAAAGAAAGTGCAGTTGCCAAGTTTCATACTGATTCTTGATTAGAATTAACTCTATCCTTACATGCAACTATTTCACACTAATATGATGGCTCTATTTTCAAAGATCACATCATATTAAGTATTTTCAAAGATCACACTTGTAAGCATGCATAATCCACCCATGAGAATTCCATCCAAAGATGCTCTCTGACCTAGACGAAGTTTGCTTTGGTATTGGTCTTGTAGAAGCATTTCATAGAAAAAAAAAATATGATTAAAACAAAACAAACACACAAACAACAACAAAAAAAAAACACTTGCTATATTTAAGAATTTGTCCATGCTGTCATAATAAATATCCCCAATTTGTACTAAAGCATTGTATTCTAACTGGCAGGCATGTCTTCCTGTGGTGCATTATATTCTTAATGGAATCTTCAACATTTCTTGATCTCCTGCTAATTCTACCCTGTTTATTTAATTCTAAATCTAATTTAAATTTACATTTTTACAATCAGGGTTCAGATGGAGATTTTTAACCTTTAGGGTATGCTCACATTTTAAGATAAATTTCTAATTACTTTATCTTTACACAATGCTGTACTTTGTGGATTAATTTGTGCTTCCTAGAGTAAGGTGTTTAAGCAAACAGCAACAAAAAAAATTATGTTTATTTTATTATGAAGACCAATTTCTTCTCTATATCTCAGTTGTATGTCATCCAATTCAGGTTGTGAGTAGAAAACCTCTAATAACTGTAACTGCCCATCAGTATTCTCATGTGTATGTGTGTTGTGTTTAATGAAACAATGGGTTGTTTCCCCAAAAGATAATTTGTTCCCTCCCTCACTTCTCCTCTCCCCTCAAAAAATAGGGCTAGAGGCAGTTCTGCTTTTGTCAAAAGCATTACTAACTAGTAATTGCTCTGATTCAGTCAGCATGATCAGGTAGATTAAAATAGAATACATAGGCTATAATGCCAAGTTAATTTAGACCCTTTGTCATCTTATTTGTTCCAAACTCTAAACTATTTCCTACAGGAAAAAAAAAAATCAGAAATAAAGAAAAGTTATATTCAATATTCTTCAGTCCAGAGTTAATCTCAGCTTTCTTAGTTCAAAAACAATTTCATCTACAAATATTGCTCAAGTGTCCATTAAAATCTAAGTGCTATCTATGTATCACCAAAGACATAAGAAAAACATACGCTATTCTCTCAGAGTTTACTGCTTAGGTTGCTATTGTTCGTCGCTCAGACATGTCTGACTCTTTGTGAACCCCATGGATTGTAGCACGCCAGACTTCTTGGTCTTTCACCAGCTCCCAAAGCTTGCTCAAATTCATGTTAATTAATTTGGTGATGCTATTCAACCATCTTGTCCTCTGTTATCCTCTTCTTCTCCTGTCTTCAATCTTTCCCAGTATCAGGGTCTTCTCTAAAGAGTCAGCTCTTCACATCAAGTGGCCAAAGTACTGGGGCTTCAACTTCAGCATCAGTCTTTCCAATAAATATTCAAGATTGATTTCCTTTAGGACTGATTGGTTTGATCTCCTTGCAGTCCAAGGGACTCTCAAGAGTCTTCTCCAATGTTATAGTTCAAAAGCATCAATTCTTCAGCTCTCAGCTTAGGTAGTGTACATGATTTTCCAGTTAAATTTGAGACATCCAGTCAACTGTAGGTTGTCTTTGAAAATTAAGTACAGCAGGTTACTCAAATCATGGGGTTACCTGGTGGAGCATGGATAAAGAACTCTTCTGACAATGCAGGAGATATGGGTTTGATCTCTGGGTTAGGAAGATCCAGTGGAGAAAGAAATGGCAGACCACTCCAGTATTCTTCCCTGGGAAATATCATTGTCAGAGGAACCTGGCCAGCTGCAGTCCATGGGGTCACAGAGTGAGACATGATTAAGTAACTAAACAATAACTCAAATTATGAGCTATCCTGATAAGAGATTATTAAACAATATATACTTCTGCCCTTTCTACCTTTCTGGTTGTGACTCAGTGCTATGATTACAAGTTAACTGCACTACATCAACATTACCAAGCTCTAAAGAAAGCTGAGCACCAAAGAACTGATGCTTTTGAATTGTGGTGTTGGAGAAGACTTTTTAGAGTCCCTTGGACACAAAGGAGATCCAAACAGTCCATCTTAAAGGAGATCAGTCCTGGGTGTTCATTGGAAGAACTGATGTTGAAGCTGAAACTCCAATACTTTGGCCACCTCATGCAAAGAGCTGACTCATTGGAAAAGACTCTGATGCTGGAAAGATTGAGGGCAGGAAGAGAAAGGGGCAGTAGAGGATGAGGTAGTTGGATGGCATCACTGACTCAATGGACATGAGTTTGGGTATGCTCTGGGAGTTGGTGATGGACAGGGAGGCCTGGCTTGCTGGAATCCATAGGGTTGCGCAAAGAGTCGGACAGGACTGAGTGACTGAACTGAACTGAGGCTCTTTAAGTACCCTAGACTGACTAAATTAGATTGTCTTCCTTAAATACTTCTTTTAATAACTAATTTAATGTCTTATATAATTCTGGTCCTAGGATCCTTCTCTTCAATATATCTGTAGACTGTCAGTGATAATTCCCATAACACAGTATGTTAACCTCTGCTACACAACACTTCTGTCTGATTTTGGGATTCCCTGTTGCTTGTGATCATGTTACCTATAGGTCACTCCTATATATCACCTTTAAGATCCTTCTCTGTTGTCCACTATCACTTTTTCTTTTTAATTTTTAAATTGAAGAATAATTTATTTCAGAATTTTGTGGTTTTCTATCATACATCAACAAGAATCAGTCATAGGTACACCCATGTCCCCTCCCTTTCAGACCTCCCTCCCATTTCCCTCCCCATCCCACCCTCAGCCTGTCAAAGAGTCCCTATTTGAGTTCCCTGAGTTATACAGCAAATTCTTATTGGCTATCTATTTTACATATGGTAGTGTAAATTTCTATGTTATTTTCTCCAAACAACTCCCCATCTCCCTCCTCTCCTCCCACTGTGTCCATAGGTCTGTTTTCTATGTCTGTTTCTCCATTGTTGCCCTGAAAATAAATTCATCAGTGCTATCTATTCATTCCATATATATGTGTCAGTATATGATGTTTATATTTATCTTTCTGACTTACTTCACTTTGTACAATAGGCTGTAGCTTCGCAAATCTCATTAGAACTGATTCAAATGTGTTGCTTTTTATAGCTGTGTTCCTTTTATAGCCTTTTTATAGTATTCTGTTGTATATATGCACCACAGCTTCTTTATTCATTCATCTGTCGAGGACATCTAACCTGCTTCCATGTTCTAGCTACTGTAAATAGTGCTGCTATGAACATTGGGGTACATGTGTCTGTTTCAGTTTTGGTTTCCTCAGGATATATGCCTAGGAGTGAGATTGCTGGGTCATATGTTGGTTTTATTCTTACCTTTTTAAGAAGTCTCCATACTGCCTTCCATAGTGGCTATATCAGTTTACATTACCACCAGCAATGCAAGAGTGTTCCCTTTTCTCCACACCCTCTCCAGCAATTCTTGTTTGTAGACTTTTTGATGATGGCATCCTGACTGGATGAAAGAAATCAAAGATGACATAAACAGATGGAGAGATATTCCATGTTTCTGGGTAGTAAGACTCAATACTGTGAAAATGATTATACTATCAAATGCAATCTACAGATTCAATGCAATCCCTATCAAATTACCAATGGCATTTTTCACAGAAATAGAACAAAAAAATTCACAATTAATATGGAAACACAAAAAAACCCATATAGCCAAAGCAGTCTTGAGAAAGAATGGAGCTGGAAGAATCAACCTTCCTGACTTCAGATTATTCTACAAACCTACAGTCATCAAGACAGTATGATACTGGCACAAAATCAGAAATATAGATCAATGGAACAAGTTAGAGAACTCAGAGATAAACCCATGCACCTATAGGTACCTTATTTTTCATAAAGGAGGCAAGAATATACAATGGGGCAAAGATAGCCTCTTCAGTAAGTGGTGTTGGGAAAACTGGACAGCTACGTGTAAAATAATTAAATTATATCACTACCTAACACCATACATGCATTGGAGAAGGAAATGGCAACCCACTCCAGTATTCTTGCCTGGAGAATCCCAGGGAGGGCGGAGCCTGGTGGGCTGCCGTCTATGGGGTCGCACAGAGTCAGACACGACTGAAGCAACTTAGCAGCAGCAGCAGCAACACCATACATAAAGTTAAACTCAGAATGGATTAAAGACTTAAATGTAAGACCAGAAACTACTAAATTCTTAGAGGATAACATAGGCAGAACCTCAATGACATAAATCAAAGCAAGATTTGCTATGACCCAACTCTTAGAGAAATGGGAAAAAATAAATAAATAAACAAGTGGGACCTAATTAAACTTAAAAGCTTTTGCACACAAAGAAAGCTACAAATGAGGTGAAAAGACAACCCTCAGAATGGGTGAAAATAATAACAAAGGAAACAACTGATAAAGAATTAATTTCCAAAATATGTAAGCAACTCATACAACTCAATATTAGAAAAGCAAACAACCTAATCAAAAAGTGGAAAAGGAACCTGAAGAGATTTCTCCAAAGAAGACATACAGATGGTGAACAAGCACATGAAAAGATGCTCAACATCACTCATTATTAGAGAAAAACAAATCAAAACTACAATGAGATGCCCATTATCATTCTTGACTGTAATTAGACTTCACTGCTTGCATTACCTGCTTTCACTATTAGGACCTGTGTGCTGTTCATCAACAACAGTGCCTCCACATATGTACCATCTGTTCTTTTTTTATCCACTGTAAACAATTTACCACAGTCACTGAATCTCAGTCAATGATATTCTCAGCTTTAAAATAATACTTTTTTTTTTTTTTGTTTAATGGCTACCTTTGTGGTTTGGGGTGTTAACTGTCCTGGGGAATCTTGTTTGACATATATTACATTTATAGAGAAGCTGCTGCTGCTACTGCTAAGTCACTTCAGTTGTGTCCGACTCTGTGCATGCAACCCCATAGATGGCAGCCCAGCAGGCTCCCCCATTCCTGGGATTCTCCAGACAAGAACACTGGAGTGGGTTGCCATTTCCTTCTCCAATGCATGAAAGTGAAAAGTGAAAGTCAAGCTACGTTGTTCTAATTGAATATGGTTTGTTTCGGTAAATTTTACCTCAATTATTGAGATATAATGTATCTAAGTGACCATTCATGAAGTTTCACTCATGATTTTGATCATTTTTTTTTAAAGGAGAGATAATTTTTAACTCATTCCAATGTGTCTATAATTCATATAATTATATTTTATTTGAGTTATCGTTTTTTCCTGGAGTAGGGTACACCTTTTCAAGATATAGAAAAATAAAAAGTGTTACTTGGTATCTAAACAGTTTTAATCAGTGGAAGGTTTTGTTGAAATCACTCACATTCCCACCACCTAGTCATTTATTTTTGTTCTTTTTTCTTACCCTTGGTAATACTCTTATTCTGATATATGGATGCACTATTTTAAAAACTATCTTCATACATGGAAAATTTCTCTAAAGCATATATATGACAAAATAGAATAATAAAAAGAATCAAGTGAACTATAAATATCTTTGTAGTAGACAAATTGTAAATATGGAAGCATTGCAACAGATTTCTAGGGAAAATCTACCTTGTGGAATATGAATAATGTTGTGTAATATTCTCACTTCTATAAAGAATTGAAACAAAATAAATTATTAATAATGCCTAAATATTGAAAATCAGCTCCACCTCTAGAAATGAGAAATCTAGTTTCTACTTTTGAAAATACATATTTTGTCTTTAGCATTCCTGAAGCACTTCTAAACAGAGTTCACTGATAATATGTTAAGATTTCTCTGTAGCTATGGAGAAACTACAGCTTGAAAAAAATACCAAAGAAACCTCCACTTAGCAGAAATTTCCAAATTTCTATATAATTTGGACACATGCTGTTAGAGGAGGTAATTGAAAAATTGGTATAGAAACTTTTTTGTCCTCATTCACTTTTGAGACTCTGAAAGAACTCACAAGATAGAGGATTGAACCAAAACATGTTATTTTAAATTAGGAAAATTTTTATAGAAAAGGACAGTACAAAACAATGAAATTAGAACCATTTTGTTTCAGGTTTCATATACAAATACAATCTAATTTATCTAACTTATTTGAGTCAATATTTTCTTACATATTTAGAAGAGGTGCATGTGTGTATGTATGAGTGTTTTTGTCCATGACTAAGAAATCCACCTGTCAATTGTGCTTTTGCATAACATGCAAGTTATTACTTAGGTCTCCTGAACACTTGTGTCCTAAATAGGATGTTGAGCTCCTCAGCATAGCTATCAGCAAAGGAGTAAATACTGGATAGATTACACTCCTCTTTGTTGTATATTTTAATTATTTTTCACATTCTCCACGCAAGACTTCCCAAGATTATCAAACATTACTGTCAGAGGAACTTCAAAGCAATGCAAATAACTTGGAACTGAATGTTAAATTCTTCTAATTTACAAGTCGCTATTCATCTATCAGGCGGTTGTGACCTGCGCACTAAGTGCAGGCGGCTGCGACAGGCGCACTAAGTGTGGCCAAGAAAAGTTACAACACGTCCGAGGTCAGGGGCAGCAGCTGATAGTGCCAGGCTGCGACGGTTCAGGAACAGCCCCGAGAAGCTACCCCGCATCCGAGGTTAGGGGCAATGGCCTACAGGAGCCACCCCTCATCCGAGGCCAGGGGTGGTGGCTGAGAGGAGCCACCCTGCGTTCGAGGCCAGAGGCGGTGGCCAGGAGGAGCCACCCCACGCCCGAGGCCAGGGTCAGCAGCTGGGAGGAGCAACCCCACGACCAAGGAGCAGTGGCTGTGCGGGTGCAGAAGGGCCTAGAGGAGCCATTGCACTTTGAAGGTCAAGAAGGATGACAGTGAGGAGATACCCCTCATCCAAGGTAAAGAGCAGCAGCTGTGCTTTGCTGGAGCAGCTGTGAAAAGATACCCAATGCCCAAGGTAAGAGAAACCCAAGTAAGATGGTAGGTGTTGCATGAGGGCATCGGAGGGCAGACACACTGAAAGCATACTCACAGAAAACTAGTCAGTCTAATCACACTTGGACCACAGCCTTGTCTAAGTCAATGAAGCTAAGCCATGCCTGTGGGGCAACACAAGATGGCCAGGTCATGGTGGAGAGGTTTGACAGAATGTGGTCCACTGGAGAAGGGAATGGCGAACCACTTCAGTATTCTTGCCTTGAGAACCCCATGAACAGCATGAAAAGGCAAAATGATAGTATACTGAAAGAGGAACTCCCCAGGTCAGTAGGTGCCCAATATGCTACTGGAGATCAGTGGAGAAATAACCCAGAAGGAATGAAGGGATGGAGCCAAAGGAAAAACAATACCCAGCTGTGGATGTGACTGGTGATAGAAGCAAGGTCTGATGTTGTAAAGAGCAATATTGCCTAGGAACCTCGAATGTCAGGTCCATGAATCAAGGCAAATTGGAAGTGGTCAAACAAGAGATGGCAAGAGTGAACATTGACATACTAGGAATCAGCGAACTAAAATGGACTGGAATGGGTGAATTTCACTCAAATGATCATTATATCTACTACTGTGGGCAAGAATCCCTCAGAAGAAATGGAGTAGCCATTATGGTCAACAAAAGAGTCTGAAATGCAGTACTTGGATGCACTCTCAAAAACAACAGAATGATCTCTGTTCATCTCCAAGGCAAACCATTCAATATCACAGTAATCCAAGTCTATGCCCCAACCAGTAATGCTGAAGAAGCTGAAGTTGAACGGGTATATGGAGATCTGCAAGACCTTTTAGAACTAACACCCAAAAAACATGTCCTTTTCATTATAGGGGACTGGAATGCAAAGTAGGAAGTCAAGAAACACCTGGAGTAACAGGCAAATTTGGCCTTGAAATGTGGCATGAAGCAGGGCAAAGACTAATAGAGTTTTGCCAAGAAAATGCAATGGTCATAGCAAACACCCTCTTCCAACAACACAAGAGAAGACTCTACACATGGACATCATCAAATGGTCAACACTGAAATCAGATTGATTATATTCTTTGCAGCCAAAGATGGAGAAGCTCTATACAGTCAACAAAAACAAGATTAGGATCTGACTGTGGCTCAGATCATGAACTCCTCACTATCAAATTCACAGTTAAATTGAAGAAAGTAGGGCAAACCGCTAGACCATTCAGATATTACCTAAATCTAATCCCTTGTGATTATACAAGGAAAGTGAGAAATAGATTTAAGGGCCTAGATCTGATAGATAGAGTGCAGTGCCTGATGAACTATGGAATGAGGTTCGTGACATTGTACAGGAGACAGGGATCAAGACCATCCCCATGGAAAAGAAATGCAAAAAAGCAAAATGGCTGTCTGGGGAGGCCTTACAAACAGCTGTGAAAAGAAGAGAAGTGAAAAGTAAAGGAGAAAAGAAAAGGAAAGATATAAGCATCTGAATGCAGAGTTCCCGAGAATAACAACAAGAGATAAGAAAGCCTTCTTCAGCGATCAATGCAAAGAAATAGAGGAAAAGAACAGAAGGGGAAAGACTAGAGATCTCTTCAAGAACATTAGAGATACCAAGGGAACATTCCATCAAAGATGGGCTTGATAAAGGACAGAAATGATCTGGACCTAACAGAAGCAGAAGATATTAAGAAGAGGTGGCAAGAATACACGGAAAAACTGTACAAAAAAGATCTTCATGACCCAGATAATTACGATGGTGTGATCACTCATCTAGAGCCAGACATCCTGGAATGTGAA
The DNA here is from genome assembly GCA_006408695.1 of Aepyceros melampus. Lineage (NCBI taxonomy): Eukaryota > Metazoa > Chordata > Mammalia > Artiodactyla > Bovidae > Aepyceros > Aepyceros melampus. The sequence continues at coordinate 202,594 of SJXQ01009060.1, forward strand.
GTCAAGTGGGCCTTAGAAAGCTTCACAATGAATAAAGCTAGTAGAGGTGATGGAATTCCAGTAGAGCTATTTCAATTCCTGGAAGATGATGTTGTGAAAGTGCTGCACTCAATATGCCAGCAAATTTGGAAAACTCAGCAGTGGCCACAGGACTGGAAAAGGTCAGTTTTCATTCATATCCCAAAGAAAGACAATGCCAAGGAATGATCAGACTACCACACAATTGCACTCATCTCACATGCTAGTAAAGTAATGCTCAAAATTCTCCAAGCCAGGCTTCAGCAGTACATGAACCGTGAAATTCCAGAAGTTCAAGCTGGTTTTAGAAAAGGCAGAGGAATCAGAGATCAAATTGCCAACATCTGTTGGATCACTGAAAAAGCAAGAGTTCCAGGAAAACATCTATTTCTGCTTTATTGACTATGCCAAAGCCTTTGACTGTGTGGATCACAATAAACTGTGGAAAATTCTGAGAGAGATGGGAATACCAGACCACCTGACCTGTCTCTTGAGAAATCTGTATACAGGTCAGGAAGCAACAATTAGAACTGGACACGGAACAACAGACTGGTTCCAAATAGGAAAAGGAGTACATCAAGGCTGTATATTGTCACCCCACTTATTTAACTTATATACAGAGTACATCATGAGAAACGCTGAACTGGAAAAGACACAAACTCAATTCAAGATGGCCGGGAGAAATATCAATAACCTCAGTTACGCAGATGACACCACCCTTATGGCAGAAAGTGAAGAGGAACTAAAAAGCCTCTTGATGAAAGTGAAAGAGGAGAGTGAAAAAGTTGGCTTAAACCTCAATATTCAGAAAACGAAGATCATGGCATCCGGTCCCATCACTTCATGGGAAATAGATGGGGAAGCAGTGGAAACAGTGTCAGACTTTGTTTTGGGGGGCTCCAAAATCACTGCAGATGGTGACTGCAGCCATGAAATTAAAAGCCACTTACTCCTTGGAAGAAGAGTTATGACCAACCTAGATAGCATATTCAAAAGCATAGACATTACTTTGCCGACTAAGGTCCGTCTGGTCAAGTCTATGGTTTTACCAGTAGTCATGTGGATGTGAGAGTTGGACTGTGAAGAAGGCTGAGCACAGAAGAATTGATGCTTTTGAACTGTGGTGTTGGAGAAAACTCTTGAGAGTCCCTTGGACTGCACGGAGATGCAACCAGTCCATTCTGAAAGAGATCAGCCCTGGGATTTCTTTGGAAGAGTTATGACCAACCTAGATAGCATATTCAAAAGCATAGACATTACTTTGCCGACTAAGGTCCGTCTGGTCAAGTCTATGGTTTTACCAGTAGTCATGTGGATGTGAGAGTTGGACTGTGAAGAAGGCTGAGCACAGAAGAATTGATGCTTTTGAACTGTGGTGTTGGAGAAAACTCTTGAGAGTCCCTTGGACTGCACGGAGATGCAACCAGTCCATTCTGAAAGAGATCAGCCCTGGGATTTCTTTGGAAGGAATGATGCTAAAGCTGGAACTCCAGTACTTTGGCCACCTCATGAGGAGAGTTGACTCATTGGAAAAGACTGTGATGCTGGGAGGGATTTGGGGCAGGAGGAGAAGGGAACGACAGAGGATGAGATGGCTGGATGGCATCACTCACTCAATGGACATGTTCAGTTCAGTTCAGTTCAATCGCTCAGTCATGTCCGACTCTTTGCGACCCTATGAATCGCAGCACGCCAGGCCCCTCTGTCCATCATCAACTCCCAGAGTTCACCCAGACCCATGCCCATGGAGTCAGTGATGCCATCCAGCCATCTCATCCTCGGTCGTCTTCTTCTCCTCCCCAATCCCTCCCAGCATCACAGTCTTTTCCAATGAGTCAACACTTTGCATGAGGTAGCCAAAGTACTGGAGCTTCAGCTTCAGCATCATTCCTTCCAAAGAAATCCCAGGGCTGATCTCCTTCGGAATGGACTGGTTGCATCTCCTTGCAGTCCAAGGGACTCTCAAGAGTCTTCTCCAACACCACAGTTCAAAAGCATCAATTCTTTGGCGCTCAGCCTTCTTTACAGTCCAACTCTCGCATCCATACATGACTACTGGAAAAACCATAGCCTTGACTAGACGGACCTTAGTCGGCAAAGTAAGGTCTCTGCTTTTGAATATGCTATCTATGTTGGTCATAACTTTTCTTCCAAGAGTAAGCGTCTTTTAATTTCATGGCTGCAGTCACCATCTGCAGTGATTTTGGAGCCCAGAAAAATAAAGTCTATCACTGTTTCCACTGTTTCACCGTCTATTTCCCATGAAGTGATGGGACTGGATGCCATGATCTTCGTTTTCTGAATATTGAGCTTTAGAATCTGAGTGAACTCTGGGCATTGGTGATAGACAGGGAGCCTGGTGTGCTGCAATTCATGGGGTTGCAAAGAGTTGGACATGACTGAGCGACTGAACTGAACTGAACTGATTCATCTACCACTTCAAAGATCTTGTTGGCCATAACCGTCTGTGGTAGTTGCCTTTCTGCCATGTTGCGGGCCTGCTTTTACTCTCCCCACTTCGCTTCTTATTCATCTCTTTGGCCTCCCTCATGTATTCTCTTTTCTAACTTTCCTCACTGCCTTTTAATGCTTTATCCGGAGATGTTTCTGAATAATTTTCCCTCTCTCTCTCTCTAATGCCCATCCCCTTGGTCAACTCATTTTCTTTTGTCCTCCAATTTTGTCACTCTTTTATTTCCAACTCACATCATCGTACTTTATTTTGTTTCTTTATTTTCCTCTTAAAAGGAGCATATGAAGATATTCTTAATTGAATGCAAATCCTTCTTAAGAGAAACTCTGGTTCTAGCTAGTAGAATAATAATTCCTTCAATACAACACACAAGTAATCATTTTATGTACAACAAAAAGAAAATTTATAGTGGCATGTGGGTAAATCTCCTTTTCACAAATATGAAAATGTTGCTTATTATTATGCCTTTTAATCACAATAATTTGTTAAATTATATGATTTGAATATTCTTTGTATGTGTAAAAATGCTAAGTAGCTTGGAAAATTATGTATTGTGGTTGGAATCTTGCATTCACATATAAGAGTATTAGTTTGAAAAATTAGGGCAACAGAGCTCATAAAATGTCAGCTTTCTGCATTTAAAATTATTTTGAAATGCTGAATACATGCAAAGGATATAAAGTATACAAGCGTCCCATACCAACATACCTTCCAGGTAGCCTGCAAAATTTAACATCTCCCTAAAAGGCATCACCATTCTTTCTAGAAAGATAGATAAATAGGGAAAGAGATTGATTTATATATAATTTTAAGGCTATATAATGTATGTATATTTATATTTAGCAGTTTTTAGTTATTCATTCAATGTTTTATTTTATACAAATCATGTCACATTTTATATATTCTTCAGAAATGTTAATCTTAATCTATTCAATGTTTGTACATAATTAAATGCCTGGCAACAGAGAGAAGAGTGTGTTTGGATTACATTTGTAATAATTCTCAATATTTTTTTACTTAGTATCATAAATCATATTAGCTTATAAAGATTAGTTTGTGCAGTACTTCCCTGTACTAGAGCTCAAAGTCTTACTAGTCTTAAAACTAGTGGAGCTCACAAATGTGTTTAACATTTTATGCTAGCCAATTTTTATATATCTGCAACTAATTAATTAGTCACTGAATAAATGTAAAGGTGTATGTACCTGCTTTATTTACTGTAGATTTTTTATATATCAAGTGTGCACTTCAGTGGATTTTAGCATATTTTCTATGTTTTACAACTATATTGTGTCAACTCACTTCAGTCGTGTCTGACTCTTTGTGACCTCATGAACTGTTGCTGACTAGGCTCTTCTTTCCATGGGATTCTCCAGGGAAAAATGCTGGAGTGGGTTGCCATTTCCTCCTCCAAGGGGACCTTTCCAAGCAAGAGTTCAAACTAGCATTTTGGTGTCTCTTTTGCAATCGGATTCTTTACTGCTGAGCTACAAGAGAAGCAACTATTTTAGCTACCTAATTTCATTACATCTTCATAGCAAACACCCTCCCCTCTCCCCGCCAAAAAATCTCTTGTACCAATTAGCATTTAGTTTCAATACTCCTTTCCTTTATCCCCTGACAACCAGTAACCAACTTTCTTTCTCTATGGAGTTTCCTAATCTGAGCTTTTCATATAATAAATTCACACATTATGGAGCCTTTTGTTCCTGACTTCTTTTAGTTAACATAAATTTTCAATGTTCATTGATATTGCAACATCTAATTGTGCTATTGTCCTTTCTCTCATTGAATACTATTTCATTATGTGGATTTACCACATTTATTTATTCATTAAACAGTCAGCTGTTTCTTCACTTTTTGATTGTTACAAATAATGTTGCTATGAACATCTGTGTGCAAGTTTTTGTGTGAACATACGTTAGGGTCTGTATTTACCTAGGACTGGAATTGCTGGGTCATATGACAATTGTGAATTGAATTTTGTAAGAAATTGCTGTATTCTTCTTCCATTATCATTAGCAAAAAATTCACACATTATGGAGCCTTTTGTTCCTGACTTCTTTTAGTTAACATAAATTTTCAATGTTCATTGATATTGCAACATCTAATTGTGCTATTGTCCTTTCTCTCATTGAATACTATTTCATTATGTGGATTTACCACATTTATTTATTCATTAAACAGTCAGCTGTTTCTTCACTTTTTGATTGTTACAAATAATGTTGCTATGAACATCTGTGTGCAAGTTTTTGTGTGAACATACGTTAGGGTCTGTATTTACCTAGGACTGGAATTGCTGGGTCATATGACAATTGTGAATTGAATTTTGTAAGAAATTGCTGTATTCTTCTTCCATTATCATTAGCAACATGGGTAGTGGTGGTTTAGTCACTAAGTCATGTCTGACTCTTGTGACCCCGTGGACTGTATCCCATCGGGTTCCTCTATCCACAGGATTTTTCAGGCAAGAATATTGGATTGAGTTGTCATTTCTTTCTCCAGAGGATCTTCCTGATCCAGGGCTCGAACCCAGGTCTCCTGCACTGCAGGCAGATTCTTTGCTGACTGAGCTACCAGGAAGAAACATGGGAGGATTCCATTTTCTCCACATCCTTGTGTCTCTTTGTTACTTTCAATTTTTTTGATTATAGTCCATCCTAGCTGGTACAGAGTGGTATCTCATTTTGGTTTTCATTTGCATTCACCTAATTATTAGTCATATTAGTGTCTTTTCACGTGCTTATGGATCACTAGCATATTTCCTTTAAAGAAATGTCTACTCATATCATTTCTTTGTTTTAACATTAGATTATTCATCTTCTTATTGTTGAGTTTCAAGAGTTATAGATTTTATATCCTAGATTCTTATCAGAAATATGATTTGCAATAATTTTCACCCATGATGTGGGTTTTCTTTTCAGTTTATAGTATTCTTTAATGCACAGAAGTTTTAACTTAAAATTACATTATCTACTTTTTGATTACTTGTTGTACTTTTGGTGTCATATGTGCTTTCCTGATGGCTCAGATGGAAAAGAATTCCAGTAATTTGGGAGGCTGGGATTTGATCCCTGGGTCAGGAAGATTCCCTGTAGAAGGGAGTTGCAACCCACTTCAGTATGCTTGCCTGGAGAATTCTATGGACAGTAGAGAGTGGTGGGCTACAGTCCATGGGTTTTGCATAAGAGTCAGATATGACTGAGCAACTTTCACTTTGGTGTTATATCTTAGTTGCATAAAGTCTTACAGATCCATCTTTGCCTTCAACTGAGATCTGGATCTTGTTAGCTCTTACAGAGGAATTTGTTTAAACTCTATATTTTCAGTTAATTTTTGTATGTTGTGTGAGGCAGGTATACAGATTTACTCTTTGGCATATGGATATACAGATGTTTCTGCACCATTTGTGGAAAATACTACTTATGCCACACTGGATAGTTTTTACACTCTTGTTGAAATCAAATGATCATAAATACATGTATTTATTTCTGGGGTCTCAGTTGTATTCCTTTAGGATACCTGTTTATCATTATGTCAGTGATAATGTCTTTGTTTCTGTATTTTGCAGTATATCTGGTAGTGAGGAAATGAATGCTCCACCTATGTTCTTTTGCAAAATTATTTTGAATATGCTCTGTAACCTCAATTCCATATAAATTTTAAGACCAGCTTTCAATTTCTTTATAAAAGAAAGGCTACTGAAATTTTGGTAATACTTGATTGAATCTATAGATAAATTTGTGGAGGATTATCATTTTAACAATAATAGATCTTCTAATCTATGATCACAGAATGTTTTTCCAATTTTTTATTCCCAACTTTTTGAGGAATAATTGACTAATATAATTATATATTTTTAAAGAGTGCAACATGATTTAATAATATACATATAGATTGTGGAATGATTACCAATATCAATATAATTAACACACCCATCATGTCACAGAGCTAATTCTGTGTGTGTGTGGTAATAATATGTAAGATTTATCTCAGCAACTATGTAATACTGTATTATTAAGTATAATTACCATGCTGTACATTAGATCCTGAGAATTTATTTACTTATAGTTGAAAGTCTGTAGCTTTTGACTTTTATCTCTTCATTTACCTTTTGCAGAAATGGAATTGCTGGGTAAATCTGATTTCTTGACTATGCCAAAGCCTTTGACTGTGTGGATCACAAGAAACTGTGGAAAATTCTGAAAGAGATGGAAATACCAAACCACCTAACCTGCCTCTTGAGAAANGGCTGGATGGCATCATGGACTCAATGGACGTGAGTCTGAGTGAACTCCGGGAGTTGGTGATGGACAGGGAGGCCTGGGTGCTGCGATTCATGGAGTCGCAAAGAGTCGGACACGACTGAGCGACTGAACAGAACGGAACATTTAGCTTCTTGGCATACCAATGGTATTAACAGCACCATTTTTAGTTTCTTGGTAAATTTTCATCCTGTTTTCCATATTGGCAGTATCCATTTATATTCCTAACAATGAAGTACAACATTTCTTTTTAATTCTACATCCTCACAAACTTTTGTTTGTTTCATTTAGTTGCTCAGTCCTGTCCAACTCGTTGAAACCCCATGGATGGACTGTAGCTGGCCAGGCTCCTCTGTCCATGGGTTTTCTCTTCAGGAATATTGGAGTGGGTTGCCATTTCCTTCTCCAAACAAACCTTTGTTAGCTCTTGTCTTTTTGACAACAAGCATCCTAATTGATATGAAATGACATCTTATTTTATATATATGTATATGTATATGCTGTCTCTTATACACATCTCTTTCACTTTTTCACTGGTTTCACGTATGTAAATTAATTTGATTCTCTTGACAAATCAGAGAAGACAATATTATTACTTCTATTGTGGAAATGGAGAAATGGGACAGAGGAAGATGAATCAGCCTACTCAGGATCACTTAGGTGGTAGATAATAGAGGGGCCCATCTTTCAGACCTTTTGGTAGAACCAGAACCAGAGGTACTTCTTTTCTTCCTCAAATCAACAGAAAACAGCAATATATATATATATATATATATATATATATATTTGGAATTCCCTGATGATTAGGGATACTGATATTTTTAAATGTACATATTGAGCATTTATATGTCTCCATTTTGGAATATATCTATTCAGGTTCTTTGTCTTCTTTTTAATTGGGTTATTATTTTTGAATTTTTACTGAGTATATGAGATATATATATATATATATATGATATTTACACCTTGCTGTTGTTTAGTCACTAAGTCATGGCTACTTTTTTCATGGGGTTTCCCAGGCAAGAATACTTGAGTGGGTTGCCATTTCCTCCTCCAGGGGATCTTCCCAATCCAGGGAATGAACCTGAATCTCCTGCTTGGCAGGAGGACTCTTGACCACTGAGCCACCAGGGAAGACCCAATTTGCAAATATTTTCTCCCAGCCTATATACTGCCTTTTCATTTTGTTGATGGTTTTGTTTGCATAAGAAATTGAAAAGTTTCTTTTCCACATTAAACTTAAAGTTTGATGTAGAATAGAGGCAATCCCACTTGTTTATTTTTGCTTTTGTTGCCTTTGTTTTAGGTGTCAAATCCAAAAAATCATTTCCAAGACCAATATCAAGAAGCTTACTGCCTATATTTTCTTCTAGAAATTGTATGATTTTTGGTTTTACATCAAAGCCCTTGATACTGTTTGAATTATGCTTTGTTAGTGGCTTCCTGGTGGTGAAGAACCTGCCTGCCAATGAAGGAGACATGAGAATTGGGTTCAGTCCCTGGGTTAGGAAGATCCCCTGTAGAGGGCATAGCAACCCACTCCAGTATTCTTGTCTGGAGAATTCCATGGATAAAAGAGCCTGGCAGGCTACTGTTTATATGTTGCACAGAGTTGAACATGATTGATATGATTTAGCTCAGTGGTGTTAGGTAGAGGTCCAGCTTTATTCTTTGTTTATGGAAGTCTAGTTTTCTCCACCCCATTTTTTGAAGACTATGTTTTCCCCTTTGTATGTTCTTGGTACTCTTCATAAAAAAGTTAGCTGACTGTGAATGTGAGGAATTATTTCTTGGCTTTCTAGTCTGGTCCATTATCTATGTGTGTGTGTGTTGATTGTGTTTATTTTTATAATTTTCTGTAGTTAAGTTGTAATCTGCTTGTATTTAAGAGTATAATCTTGCAATTCTTTTTAAAAGATAATTTCTAAGTGTGGTGTTACTTTCAATGCTATTATATAGAGAAATATAATAGGCAAAAAGAGAAGAGTCCACCAGAGTATGAGATGGCTAGATGGCATCATCGATGCAAAGGACATGAACTTGGGCCAACTCTAGGAGATGGTGAGGGATAGGGAGGCCTGGCATGCTGCAGTCCATGGGGTCATGAAGAGTCAGACAAGACTGAGTGACTGAACAACAACAACAACATATATAGAAATTAATTCTTAAGTTTTGTTTTTAGATTTTTCTGTGATAGTGTATGAAAATGCAATTGATTTTATGTGTTAATTGTGTATCCTGCTCTAATATGTTTTATAGCTCTTAATTTTTTAATATATAAAATTGTTGCATCTCCAAATAATGTTGTTTCTTCTATTCTAATATTTATCCTACTTTTTGTTTTTTAATCTAATTGCCCTAGCTAGAATCTTCAGTGTAAGGTAAAATAAAAAGTGATGAAAAAAGAACTTCCTTGTTGCTTTTTATCCATGATCTTGGAAAGATTTCAGGCTTTCATAGTTATGTATGATGTTAGCTGTGGTTTCTCTTATAGATGTTCATTTTCAAATTGAGACTGTTTCTTTCTACTCCTATTTTTGAGTATTTTTAAAATCATGCTGTGTTGGGTTTTGCAACATGCTTTCTTATGTATCTTGGAGATCATGTCTTCCTCATATATATTTCATCACATTAATACTTCAATTTCATTAACATGGTAAATACAATACCTGAATGTTATAAGTGGAGTCACCTTATACTCTTGGATAAATCCCATTTGGTCATGATGCAGAATTCTTTTAACACCAGGTTTCTGGATTTCTTTGCCAGTATTTGTTAAATATATTTTCCATCTATATTCACAAAGGATGCTAGTATGTAGCTTTTTTGGGGTGGGGGATTGTTTTTGTTGTTTGTTTCTTATGATGTCTATTTCTGGCTTTGATAAAAGCTAATGAGTTATATAATGGGTTATGTGGAAAAACTTAATGAAGTGATTCTTCCTCTTCTATGTTTTTGAAATGTTTTTAAAAAAATGTGTTGATTTTTTTCTTTAAATAATTTGTAGAACTCAGTGAATTAAAGTGGTCCTGCTCTTTTCCTGTTGAAAAATAGATACTCAGGATTTTATTTTTAAAGTTTTTTTCTTAATATTTTATCTTACTCATTTACTTTTGAAAATTATGACCTCCATCTCTTTACTTGTTATAGGCCTATTTAAATTTTCTTTTCTTGCTGGATAAATTTTGGTAGCTTGTGTGCTTTTAGGTACTGTTCAATTTCATTTTGGTTACCTAATTTTTCAGAATATTCCCTTATCATCCTTTTTATCATCTTATCTTTGCATGGTAGTAGTAATGCCTTTTCTTTCATTCCTACTTTTATATTTGAGACTTCTCTACTTTTCCATAATTAGTTATGGTGAAATGTTGCCAAATTCGTTGATATTTTAAGGAAGCAAATTTTGATATTTTGCATTCTATGATTTTTTTTTTAATTTTCTATTTCATTTATCTCTTCTCTAATACTTACAATCTCTATCCTTCTAACTTTGGTTTTAGGTTGCTCTTCACCCCTGCCCCAGTTCCTTAACATGTAAAAGTTATTGAGGTTTTTTTCATGGCCTTTTATATTTTCTAGTCTTAAGAATATTCCAAGTATGTTTGAGAAGAATATGTATGTATATTTGTTATATGATGTTGTTCAATTATTCTACTCTTTGCTGATTTTCTGCATATTCTATTATTGATAGTGAATATTGAAATCTTCAATTATCATAATTTGTCTATTCCTCACTTCACTTCTATTTGTCATTGTTGTTTAGTTGCTAAGTAGTGTCCAAGTCTTTTGAGAATCCATGAGCTTTAGCCTGCTAGGATCCTCTGTCCACGGAATTTCCCTGGCAAGAATACTGGAGTGGCTGTCATTTCTTTCTCCAGGGGACCTTTCCAACCCAGGGATTGAACCCACATCTTGTGCATTGACAGATTCTCTACCACTGAGCCCACTTGCTAGTTTTTGTTTAATGTATTTTGGAACTCTGTTTTCACTGCAAATATATGATTTTAATTGTTATATATTCTTGAAGGAATGAAATTTTATAATTTATAATGTTTGTCTTTGTCTCTAGTAGTAATTTATGTTTTAAAACCTATTCTGTAAGATGTTCATGCAGCCATTCCACCTCTCATTTGAGTAGTGTTTGCCTCTAATACATTTTTCAATCATTTTAATTTCAACCTATTTGTATTTTTTAATATAAAATGAATCACTTGAAGACATCTTATAGTTGAATAATTATATATTTATCTTTTCTTCTGCTGTTTTTTTGATTGTAGACTTTATTACATTTATATTTAATTTAACACTGACTTAATTTCAAAAATATACAACTTTGCTCCTGTGTGTTCATCTCTAGCCTTTATGCTGATATTGTTAAGATTTCATCTATATACATTGTGTGATCATTTAAAGTTATTTTTGATCATTTTAATTTCAACCTATTTGTATTTTTTAATATAAAATGAATCACTTGAAGACATCTTATAGTTGAATAATTATATATTTATCTTTTCTTCTGCTGTTTTTTTGATTATAGACTTTATTACATTTATATTTAATTTAACACTGACTTAATTTCAAAAATATACAACTTTGCTCCTGTGTGTTCATCTCTAGCCTTTATGCTGATATTGTTAAGATTTCATCTATATACATTGTGTGATCATTTAAAGTTATTTTTGCTTATTTTGATACAATCATCTTTTAAATCACATAGAAAATATTTACAAACAAAAATATACTTATGTTGTATTTTATATTTCAAAATCTTATCTTAGAACAGTTAAATTTTATGTGTTTAGTTCTAATACTCATAACATGTATTGTATGCAGAGTTCATTAAGCCTTTTTCATGAGTAGATCAAATGCATGGAAATTTTGGACATTATTTCCTCACATATTCTTTCTTCCCTTTGCATGCTCAGTCACTTCAGTCGTGTCCAATTCTCTGCAACTCCATGGACCATGGCCCACCAGGATCCTCTGTCCATGGGATTCTCCAGGCAAGAATACTGGAGTGGGTTGCCTTTTCCTTCCCTTAATCGCTTTCTTATCCTTGCAAGTGAAGTGAAATAGAAACTCGCTAAATCACGTCCAATTCTTTGTGACCCCATGGACTATATAGTCCATGGGATTCTCCAGGCCATAATATTGGAGTGGACAGCCTTTCCCTTCTCCAGGGAAACTTCCTGACCCAGAGATCGAACTCAGGTCATCTGCATTGCAGGCAGATTCTTTACTAGCTGAGCCACAAGGGAAATCCAAGAATACTGCAGTGGGTAGCCATCCCTTCTCTAGAGGCTCTTCCCTACCCAAGAATCTGATGGGGGTTTCCTGAATTGCACGTGGATTCTTTATCAATTCATTTTCAGGGAGGTCAAAGAACTTCATAAGGGAAGATCAAGAATTCTTTTGAGCCTTTCCAATATATAGATACTGTTATGCTTGATTGTGTTCTAATGGTCTCAGGGATTTTTCAGTTTTTTATATTCTTATTTTTCTGATCCTTAACTTATATTATCTCTCTGTCTACAATGTATAATATATATAAAAGTATAAGTTACACCTAATATATAATACATCATTGTTTTAATCAAATTATAATTTCATTTCTGATTGAATTATAATCCATATAATATTCTTTAGCCCCTCCACCTTTTTTTTTCATTATTTTTGATTTTGGTTATTGTTAACATACCAGGCTCTTCTAAAATTATTTATCACCATGTATTAAAATTGAAAATACAGACGTACAATGTAATTGAACTGAGGAAACTCAAAATCTAGGATTTGAAAATATAACATGACCATTTTAATGTAAAATTTTAAATGATAATATAATAGATATTCACTTCAGTTCAGTCACTCAGTCATGTCCGACTATTTGTGACCCCATGAATCGCAGCACGCCAGGCTTCCCTGTCCATCACCAACTCCCGGAGTTCACCCAGACCTACGCCCATGGAGTCAGTGACGCCATCCAGCCATCTCATCCTTGATAGTCCCCTTCTCCTCCTGCCCCCAATCCCTCCCAGCATCAGAGTCTTTTCCAATGAGTCAACTCTTCACCTGAGGTGGCCAGAGTACTGGAGCTTCAGCTTCAGCATCATTCCTTCCAAAGAAATCCCAAGGTTGATCTCCTTCAGAATGGACTGGTTGCATCTCCTTGCAGTCCAACTCTCAAGAGTCTTCTCGAACACCACACTTCAAAAGCATCAATTCTTTGGTGCTCAGCTTTCTTCACAGTCCAACTCTCACATCCATACATGACTACTGGAAAAACCATAGACTTGACTAGACGGACCTTAGTCGGCAAAGTAATATCTCTGCTTTTGAATATGCTATCTAGGTTGGTCATAACTTTTCTTCCAAGAAGTAAGTGTCTTTTAATTTCGTGGCTGCAGTCACCATCTGCAGTGATTTTGGAGCCCCCAAAAACAAAGTCTGACACTGTTTCCTCTGTTTCCCCATCTATTTCCTATGAAGTGATGGGACTGGGTCCATGATCTTCGTTTTATGAATGTTGAGCTTTAAGCCAACTTTTTCACCCTCCTCTTTCACTTTCATCAAGATGCTCTTTAGTTCCTCTTCACTTTCTGCCATAAGGGTGGTGTCATCTGCATATCTGAGGTGATTGATATTTCTCTCGGCAATCTTGATTCCAGCCTGTGCTTCTTCCATCCCAGTGTTTCTCATGATGTACTCTACATATAAGCTAAATAAGCAGGGTGACAATATACAGCCTTGACATACTCCTTTTCCTATACGGAACCAGTCTGTTGTTCCATGTCCAGTTCTAACTGTTGCTTCCTGACCTGCATACAGATTTATCAAGAAGCAGGTCAGGTGGTCTGGTATTCCCATCTCTCTCAGAATTTTCCAAAGTTTATTGTGATCCACACAGTCAAAGGTTTTGGCATAGTCAATAAAGCAGAAGTAGGTGGTTTTCTGGAACTCTCTTGCTTTTTCCATGATCCAGCGGATGTTGGCAATTTGATCTCTGGTTCCTCTACCTTTTCTAAAACCAGCTTGAACATCTGGAATTTCACGGTTCACGTATTGCTGAAGTCTGACTTGGAGAATTTTGAGCATTACTTTACTAGCATGTGAGATGAGCGCAACTGTGTGGTAGTTTGAGCATTCTTTGTCATTGTCTTTGTTTTGGATTGGAATAAAAACTGACCTTTTCCAGTCCTCTGGCCACTGCTGAATTTTCCAAATTTGCTGGCATATTGAGTGTAGCACTTTCACAGCATCATCTTTCAGGATTTGGAATAGCTCACATCTTTCAGGATTGGGAATAGCTCAACTGGAATTCCATCACCTCTACTAGCTTCGTTTGTAGTGATGCTTTCTAAGGCCCACTTGACTTCACATTCCAGGATGTCTGGCTCTAGATGAGTGATCACATCATCATGATTNTTGAGTGTAGCACTTTCACAGCATCATCTTTCAGGATTTGGAATAGCTCACATCTTTCAGGATTGGGAATAGCTCAACTGGAATTCCATCACCTCTACTAGCTTCGTTTGTAGTGATGCTTTCTAAGGCCCACTTGACTTCACATTCCAGGATGTCTGGCTCTAGATGAGTGATCACATCATCATGATTATCTAGGTCATGAAGATCTTTTTTGTATAGTTCTTCTATGTATTCTTGCCACCTCTTCTTAATATCTTCTGCTTCTGTTAGATCCATACCATTTCTGTCCTTTATCGAGCCCATCTTTGCATGAAATGTTCCCTTGGTATCTCTGATTTTCTTGAAGAGATTTCTAGTCTTTCCCATTCTGTTCTTTTCCTCTATTTCTTATATTAGAGAACAAAATTCCAGGATTTATTATCTTTATCATGTTTATCATAAGAAACAAATATTTATTGATGCTATAATGGGCATAACACTGTGATTATATTAATTCTTGTTCACTTGCATGGAAATGTAAAAAACTTACTCCATTTCTTTTCATACAGTAATTTTTGAGACAAAGTTGTAAACTCATAATACAACTAATTTATTTTAACATATGATTTCTCTTGACATGTAGAAAAGTATACAATAAATCTCTGCCCCACCTGCTTTATATAAAATTTCACTCTAGTACCAAAATAAAGAGTCTTTTGTTCTACTACTTATATCTTATTTAGTTAGGGTTGGAGATAATACCAAAAACCCCTATTGAACCAAGACTTGGCTATGCTGAATACCTACTAAAGGTATCTAAGTTAAAAAAAGAAAAAAGTCCCGTTTGGGGCTTAAATTAGAAACAGCAGGAGAAAGTGCAGTGAAGCAACCTTAAGAATAGGATTCCCTTTTTACAGCATCTTTTCTCAACTATTCTTTTCATTAGAACCACAGGTAATCCACGATTGTATCTCAACTAAGTTTATTATGAAAGAATAATGATAATAATAAACATTTGTAGAGTGTGTGTTGAATGCCACTCAGAGGCCTGTTTTGCTTATATTACTTTTATCATTTTTTGTATTAAAATATTTATGTCATAGCTGAGGAAACTGAGATTGTGAGAGGTAATTCAGTCACCGGTACACCATTATTACATTTCAGAGCTAGGGTTTAAACTCTTAAACTGACTAGATAGACTGTGTACTCTCAGCTTTGTGTTAACCCTCAATTCTCTACATATAACCATCTGCCACTAAGCAACACTAAGAGCAAGGGTATGCTTGTTATTATTAACTTTTTTGCTTTTTCTGGCTTAGGTAGGTAAATTTATGATTATTATATTTACAAGATTTTTCATGGGTAAATTTTTCCAGTCAGTAAAATGTTTTTAATTTTATTATTAAAATAGCTATCTTATTTCTCTATGAAAAACTTTATTGTTTTCATGCATTTTGTCACCTGCCTAGAAAGGTAATAACAAACACAAATATATATACATGTATGACCTTAAAACTTAAATGGCAAAGATAATTATCTTTCTGTAAAATTTAATCCTTTTGTATGATTTTATATAAAAGGAAGCTCACACTTTTGGAATCTTTATGGATAATTTTAGATTTCTATGTTATAGCAAACTCAAAAGAATAATTGAAAAAAATTAACATTGAAGCTGAAACTCCAATACTCTGACCACCTAATGTGAAGAGGTGGCTCATCTGAAAAGACCCTGATGCTGGGAGAGATTGAGGGCAGGAGGATAAGGGGAAGACAGAGGATAAAATGGTTGGATGGCATCATCGGCTCAGTGTACATGGATTTGGGTGGACTCCAGGGGTTGGTGATGTACAGGGAGGCCTGGCGTGCTGCGGTTGATGAGGTCGCCAAGAGTCGGACACGATTGAGTGACTGAAATGAACTGAACTGAACTGAAGAAAGAAAGAGAATTTTATTTGAGCCACTCTGAGGATTATATGAGCCACTCTGAGAATCATAAATGGCTATGAAAAGAAGGGAAACAAAAGGCAAAGGAAAAAATGAAAGATATATCCATTTGAATGCAGAGTTCCAAAGAATAGCAAAGAGAGATAAGAAAGCCTTCCTCAGTGATCAATGCAAAGAAATAAAGGAAAACAAAAAATGGGAAAGATTAGAGATCTCTGCTTCCTGGTGGCTCAGACAGTAAAGCATCTGCCTGCAATGCAGGAGACCCAGGTTTGATCCCTGGGTCAGGAAAATCCTCTGGAGAAGGAAATGGCAACCCACTCCAGTATTCTTGCCTGGAAAATCTCATGGATGGAGCCTGGTAGGCTACAGTCCATGGGGTCGCAGCAAAGAGTCGGACATGACTGAAAGACTTCACTTGATTTCACTTCACTTCACTTCAAAAAAAATTAGAGATACCAAGGGAACATTTCATGCAAAGATGGGCTTGATAAAGGTCAAAAATGGTACGAACCTAACAGAAGCAGAAGATATTAAGAAAAGGTTTGATCCCTGGGTCAGGAAAATCCTCTGGAGAAGGAAATGGCAACCCACTCCAGTATTCTTGCCTGGAAAATCTCTGGATGGAGCCTGGTAGGCTACAGTCCATGGGGTCGCAGCAAAGAGTCGGACATGACTGAAAGACTTCACTTGATTTCACTTCACTTCACTTCAAAAAAAATTAGAGATACCAAGGGAACATTTCATGCAAAGATGGGCTTGATAAAGGTCAAAAATGGTACGAACCTAACAGAAGCAGAAGATATTAAGAAGAGGTGGCAGGAATACACAGAATTATACAAGAAAGTTCTTCACAACCCAAATAATCCTGATAGTGTGATCACTCACCTAGAGGAAGACATCATAGAATGCTGTCGGAAGCCACGTTAAGCATTACTGACAAACTAGAGGCACAGCCCTAAACCTCTTCCCTTTGTTCTGTAGGCACAGACCTGGAATGAAGGAGTTAGGCTTTGTGATTCTGACTTGTTTTTTCCTTTCCTCGGCTGAGTTGACTGAAGAGAATATTAAGGTGCTTATTGTTTTTGAGAGGAACATGAGAAGGCATAAAGCCTTCCGAAGCTGTGCTCAAAGAATAATTCATAAAGTTAATCACTGACATTTGTTCAAGGACTTTTACAAAAAGGTGGTCCAGGGTGAGCACAGAGCCCACAGCTTGAGGCCATGGGAGGGACTGCTATCTGAAGCCCATTTGTGAGAAAAATGTTTATGGCAAAGAAGTTTGCTGAATTTAGGGCTTAGGAATAATTAAAATAGTTAGAAGCTAAAGGTTTAAGGATTGCTGTAATGTTACAAAATTCTACTATAGTTTATAGAAATTAGAGACTTTAGGGATATTATTAGCTAGAAGCCCTTCCTAAGAAATAGTGAGCTTAGGATACTAGGGGCAAACAGGACTTAGAAAGATAAGAATTAAACTGAGGAATGTGGTATGCAGCCCAGACATTAGCATGAGTTACAGTATATTCACAAGAACACATGAGAAAAAGTAGATGAGAGAATCGCTGAGGAAGGAACTCCTTTTGAGGGGCAACGATGATTTTTGGAGAAAAAATAAATCTGGAACTCTGGGAACTAAAAAATCAAACCTCTGACCTAATGCTTTTGTAAAAGTATAAAAGAGAATCATAAGCTTGAAATAAACAGGCAGTCCAAAGAAAAATTGAGTTTTTCTCAGTTTCTTTCACTGACACTGCTCACCCCTTCAGGCTGAATCCCTGGCTGCTGGAGCTGGACTCCGGCAGAATGTGAAGTCAAGTGGGCCTTAGGAAGCATCACTATGAACAAAGCTAGTGGAGGTGATGGGATTCCAGTTGAGCTATTTCAAATTCTAAAACATGATGCTATGAAAGTGGTGTACTCAATATGCCAGCAAATGTGGAAAACTCAACAGTGGCCACAGGACTGGAAAAGGTCAGTTTTCACTCTAATCCCAAAAGAAAGGGATTGCCGAAGAATGCTCAGACTACCATACAATTGCACTCATCTCACATGCTAATAAAGTAATGCTCAAAATTATTCAAGCCAGGCTTCAACAGTACGTGAACCATGAACTTTCAGATGTTCAAGCTGTACTTAGCAAAGGCAGAGGAACCAGAGATCAAATTGCCAACTTCTGCTGGATCATGGAAGAAGCAAGAGAGTTCCAGAAAAACATCTATTTCTGTTTTATTGACTATGCCAAAGCGTTTGAGTCTGTGGATCACCACAAACTTTGGAAATTTCTTCAAGAGATGGGAATACCAGACCACCTGACCTGCCTCTTGAGAAATCTGTATGCAGGTCAGGAAGCAACAGTTAGAACTGGACATGGAACAACAGACTGGTTCTAAATAGGAAAAGGAGTATGTCAAGGCTGTATATTGTCACCCTGCTTATTTAACTTATATGCAGAGTACATCATGAGAAATGCTGGGCTGGAAGAAGCACAAACTGGAATCAAGATTGCTGGGAGAAATATCAATAACCTCAGATATGCAGATGACACCACCGTTATGGCAGGAAATGAAGAACTAAAGAGCATCTTGATGAAAATGAAAGAGGAGAGTGAAAAAGTTGGCTTAAAGCTCAACATTCAGAAAACGAAGATCATGACATCTGGTCCAGCACTTCATGGCCAATAGATGGGGAAACAGTGGAAACAGCAGCAGACTTTTTTTTTTTTTGGCGGGGTTGGGAGAGTGCTCCAAAATCATGGCAGATCATGACTGCAGCCATGAAATAAAAAGACACTTACACCTTGGAAGGAAAGTTATGACTGACCTAGATAGCATAATAAAAAGAAGAGACATTACTTTACCGACTAAGGTCCGTCTAGTTAAGGCTATGGTTTTTCCAGTAGTCATGTATGGATGTAAGAGTTGAACTATAAAGAAAGCTGAGCACCATAGAATTGATGCTGTTGAACTGTGGTGTTGGAGAAGACTCTTGAGAGTCCCTTGGACTGCAAGGAGATCCACCCATCTATTCTAAAGGAAATCAGTCCTGAATGTTCATTGGGAGGACTAATGCTGAACCTGAAACTCCAGTGCTTTGGCCACATGGTGTGAAGAGCTGACTCATTTGAAAAGACCCTGATACTGAGAAAGATTGAAGGCAGAAGAAGGGGATGAAGGAGGATGAGGTGGTTGTATGGCATCACCAACTCAATGGACATGAGTTTGAGTAAACTCCGGGAGTTGGTGATGTACAGGGAGGCCTGGCGTGCTGCAGCCCATGGGGTCACAAAGAGTTGGACATGACTGAGAGACTGAACTCAACTGAACTGAGGATTATAACCCAGGAGACAGTTTTCCAGGAAGCTCTGAGAACTCTTCCAAAATGCTAAGTTGTTTAGGCCAGTATACATATGATTTTGGAAACAAGTACATACAATCAAGTAGACATCTTGGTGGAAGATTATGCTACTCTTAAGGACAAGATATCTTAATTAATGGTTTTAGTGCTTTCCTAAGTATGAGAAGATTCAAGAAACAGGGTTCATAAAGTTTCTCCTAAAAATTTATAACTATCTGAGGGCCAGTTCTTCCAGTTTTCCCAGAGCACTAAGTGCCTCATCCTGATCTTTGCACTGTATTCCTTTTAGGGTATTTTGTAGGTGAGAGACTACAGTGACTAATGACTTGTTCTTATAGACATGAGTGGAAGGCATCATTATTTATTTCACAATCCCCTTATTTTCAGTCTTAATCTCAACCATGGTTTTGTGACTAACTTGTCCCTTAGTGCTAGAAACTCTCATCTTCAGCTCAGGTGATGATTTTGTTGGTGGGCCACTCAAATATACTATTATTGGACTAGGCCCTATTAAAAGTAGGCAAATGTCCCTGGGACATCTATATATTAATTTATTATGTCCATGAAATGGTTCCCTCTTGTTACTATTTCCCATAACTAGAGCTTTATTTTTGACTATATGTTTGGTCAATCATTTGAAGTCCCCTAGTACCATTACTTTTACTGGGGGTCAGTCACATATTTGATAGTATAATAAATACTAATCTTATAAAATTGGCAGAATACAGGTAACATAGCTAATAATATTAATAAGGTCACAATTAGATATTAAGCTAAGAGCTTCAATCAACTGTGGCTTTGCATATCCCCAGGTCATTTGACCCAGTCTGTTCCAAGCTAACTGCTGTCTTTAAGAAACATGTTATACTTGCATTGTACACAAAGTTCATCAAGATATCTTCATGTACAAAGTTAGCAGTAGGTAATTATGACCCCCTGTAAAACTGAGAGAGGAATATCTTTTAAGGAGTTATGTGGGTGGCACCCAAAGAAAAATTGGTCTTTATGATTAAGCAATTATTTCTGCCACTGGGGAGGTTTGTTTAATGCATAAGGCAGATGTACAATGCACAGCAGAAGGGCAGAAATAAGACCAAATGACAGAAGAAATGTTTTATATTTACATTTTCTTGTCTTTCTTTAAAATATGAATTTTATTTCATTAGAATGAATTTAATATGTCAATGAAATAAATATTGAATCAATATTATTGACAGAATATTTATGTTGATTACATCTTTGATTAAATACATTTTCAAATAAAAATATCAATTTATATTCTCTCTAAGGCTTTGTCCCTTAAAAAATAATCAATATTAATTTGATAAACCTTCTCACATCCAAGAAAAGTAGTGGGGATATCAGATATTTGAAGATGTGATAAGACTTTAAAAGCCACTGTTTGTATTATTTGTATCATTACTGACATTGAACTCTACTGATACATGATAGAAAACAGATACAGGAAGAAATGCAATGAATGTCAGTCACTGAGACGTTGTGCAATATTTTACTGGCCTATAATTTCTCTTGAATCATATTTTTAAACCCTCTGAGTTAACTGGATTTTGTTGCTGTTTTGTTTGTTTCTCTGTTTGGTGAAAGCTCTGTTATTTTATTTTATTTTATTTTATTAAGCAAAATTTATTTTATTAAACACTAAGTGGTTTCATTTTAAGATGAGAATGTTCAAAATAACCTTCAGTTAACCTTTTTCCTTGTGTAAGCAATTGAAAAAAAGCAAACTACAATTTAGGAGATTTTCCTCTTTTTAAAATAATGTGTCCAATGAGGACTCTATTTTACAGCTTTAATCTTCTCAAAAGAAGTTTCATCATCAACACTTTCTACAAAGTGTGTTTATATGATGAAAAACATTTAAGTAAGATAAGCTTCTGGTGGAAGGCTAAGTACCCTGTGGGTGTACAGTAAATGATATATAAGGAAATGACAGGCAGCAAATTCCATTTAATCAGATCAACTTTCATTGAAAGTCTAAGCTATTATCGATGTCAGAGGTATAGAGAGGATGAAAATATTGCCTCTAATCTAAGGCATTTATGTTATTTTGCTGGAAATAGACATGTTTTTAACTATACAAAAGATTATTTGCTTTTTTCCTAAATCAACAAACATTAATCAAAGTTCATTTCACATTAAGTAATATGTGAAATTCCTGATCCTTTTGTTCTTAAAGCTCAAAATGAATTTTCAACTGTGGCAATAAAAGACTCACTTTTCCAACAAATATCTACTTTTGCAAAAATGTCTCTCTGTGTGTGTATTTTCAGGAAGGCTTCATGGAGATAGAAATATCTATTCTGCGCCATCCCATATGAGGAAGGCTTAGATGGGGAGAGAAGATACAGGTAATGGAAAGGAAAAACACCAAGAGCTAGAACTTAGTGCTTGAAAGTAATGTTCAAAACAAGAATTAACAAAACTGAACATCAAAGGAAGGATTGTATAGTGACTGGCATGCTATATTGTTTGTTTTTTTTCTAGATGTCATGAAGTCTTAAATCATAGTATCTACACTATAAATATCACCCTTCTGGTCATACGGAGTCTTTAGGTAGGGAAACATTAGGTTGGTAAGTGGGTTTAACAAGGTCATGATAGGTGAGAGCATATTTAATAACCAAGAAGAGGTCAAAAGACAAGGATGAACTTCCAATAGATGAATAAGTGGCCCTAAAAAGAAATAAATGTTAACAAACAAATAGACCTCTATAACTGTGTTATTCTGTGTCTCTTCAGACAGTAGAATGTATACCCTTCACAGGAAAAAGAGACCAGAAGTAGTTATGGCATTCTTCAAGAATTTCTCTTCTGCTTTTGTATCAATGTGAAGACTTTGATGATCATGATGATGTTAGTTTTGGCACCATACTAGTGACATGTGCTGTAATAACCCTGATGTGTCATAGACTTAATTAGATATCTGCCTAGTTAAGCATTACAAATATTAGTTTTTAATAACTGGCTGGAGAGAGGGGTGGTGAAGTAGAAAATGGGACTGAAAGTTGTAACTATAGCAAATAATATTCTAATTTTGGCCTGATGGCTAGAATATTACAAAAGGATAAGATATCATGTAATATAAGACTATCAGATTTTCAAGCTAGTTGTACTACAAGCATCCTAAAATTTTCAATGCTCACTCTTACCTAGTTTTTCAATATTTGGATGTTTCCTTTTGCTATTGATTGATGACATCTATAGAGGCCTGCCTGATATCCTAGATAGTTTATCAAGTTCCTAATATTTTCAAAATAACTTATTCTAGTACCATTTCTTATAACTAGGGCATATTTGGATGTTTGTGGTGTGTAATTTTTTTATATAAATTTATTTATTTAAATTGGAGGTTAATTACTTTACAATAGTGTATTGTTTTGATGTGGTTCTACATCTTATCTTTTACAGTTTTTCCACAGCAGTTCAGAGGTCCATTGCCATCTTGCTTGCTTAAATTTGATTCTCTGTTGAATATTGATGTCAGATTTGAATCAACCTTTTTTCCTTTGATCTGTCTGTTTTGGAAGCAGTTATCTCTCAATTTTTTTTCTTATTTTGATGGGCTCATTTAGTCTAAGCTCAGTCTCATTTGCTTCTTGAATGTGATAAATCCAGCTATATATTCAGGTTTATATTAATCCCTTCTTTTAAGAGTTTATAGTAATTATATTGAAGGTCCAAATTTTTTTCCAGTATAAATATCAGTCCAATGACTAATTTAAACATTATCTCATAGAATCTGGAATAATTGTTTCACTAAACTTGTCTTTCAGAGCAATTAAATTTGTACTTTCTTCAATGCATTTTCATGGTATTTCCTCTATGTGTATTACTAATAATTTCCTCAATATTGTTACACATATAAATCAATATATATTTAAAATACATATTTTTAAATACAATTGATCAAGCTCAGAAAATGCAGTTATTTTAGCATATTTAAATTTGTTTTATTTTTTATTAATTTACCCATCATTAAATGTTTAATGATTAGATTCCAAAATAATCTGGACTAATTTTTCATACATCAATTATTAACACTATTAGAGGATTTGTTTTTAGGACTATCTTGAAAAATATTATGTTTTTCATTCAAGTTAATTTATTATTGCTTTCTATTAAGTTGACTATTTCTAGTCATAAGCACCACTACTCATCTGCTTTTTTGAATGGGTAGCACATTTTCTTACTCAAACATTTAAAA
The DNA here is from genome assembly GCA_006408695.1 of Aepyceros melampus. Taxonomy (NCBI): domain Eukaryota; kingdom Metazoa; phylum Chordata; class Mammalia; order Artiodactyla; family Bovidae; genus Aepyceros; species Aepyceros melampus. Next base: position 226,277 of record SJXQ01009060.1, read on the forward strand.
TATTCAAACTAGAATTTAGATATTTAATATTGACCAAAGTGTTAAATTAATTGTCATTAACTAAATTAAATCAACTTGCCTCTGAAAACTTTGTTTTCCTGAACAGTTGAAGTTAGTTAAAAGTTGTTAAAAGTTTCTAAGAGCTTTTAAGCACAATATCAAAAGGTTAAATAACACAGCTTAATATAACTG
>SJXQ01009061.1:0-39584 GCA_006408695.1 Aepyceros melampus
CTGGCGGTTTTCCCTACTTTCTTCAATTTAAGTCTGAATTTAGCAATTTCCTCAATATGTAATCAAAGCATTGTGTTAGGCATACTGCTTTTGTTTGTTTAATCTCTTAACTTTTGGGACTATTTACTAGCATTTTGCTCAGAAAAATAAACCCCCAAAGTTTGTATCTGTGTTCCTAATGGAAATCCAATAGGGCTGCTCAAATATTATATGGGAAAGTAATTTGAAATCTCTAAAGTACTGAGTGCTATAAATTATTATTACAATAATGACAATAGAGAAATTCTTACCCTTTCCAGGTTTCATCTCAAGGTGCACTTTTAAAATAGTGTCATCTTCCTATTATTTCTCTCTATTCTTTTTAATTTTAATTTTTTTGGAGACAATCTCAATGCTATTATTCTTCATAGAGTAGCCCCTGACTTCTCAAACCCAAACCAACTTCTTCCTTTACTGAATTCTTTTTCACTAGGGTCAGTGTCATAGAATCTAGTCCATAATTGCTGTGGCATTGTTTCATATACGACTTCATTGAAACTAGAATTTTTTGAGGACTGTTGTGATGGCTATGTGTTAACTTTCCTGGTCACAGGGTCCCCAGATTAAACATTATGTCTGGGAATCTGTGGGGATGCCTTCACATGAGAGAAGCATTTGCACTTGCAGGCTAAGTAGTCAATGGGCCTCCCCAGTGTGGACCCGAATAGAACAAAAGGAAAAGGAAGGGAGAACCCACCCCTTTTGCCTCTTGCTTGCCTGCTTGAGCTGGTTCTCTGGTTCTTCTACTGGAGTTTGCACCCAAGTTTTAGCAACAAAAGTAATCAAGTGCAATGACAAGATTTGACTCTATGACATCTGCCCCTGGGATATTCTATTCACCATATCGTCCTGTTTCCTTCTAAATTTTGTGAGTTAATAGATTTTCCTCAGAAGTAAAAGTGTTAGTTGCTCAGTCGTGTCTGACTCTTTGCAACTGCATGGATGGTAGCCCACCAGGCTCCTCTGTCCAGGATTCTCCAGGCAAGAATACTGGAGACGGTCGCCATGCCCTCCTCCAGGGGATCTTCCTAACCCAGGGATCAAACCCAGGTCTCCTGCACTGCAGGCAAATTCTTTACTCTCTGAGCCACCAGGGAGTTAATGGAGGATTTTCCTTATTTCAGGGAAAATAAGATGCCACCACAAGTTACACTACTATGTTTTATACTACTAGGAAATAAATTTATTGCCAACTAAAATATGATATGTATCAATGATAAAATACAATTGACTATCACAGAAGTTAAAAAATGTTAGAATTGAACATCCAACATATTTGAGGCTGTTTGATGGGCTGTAGTCCATGGAGTCACAAAGAGTCAGACACCACTGAGTGACTGACACTTTGACTTTCACTCAATATATTCAAGCCTCAAACATAAATTCCACAACTTTATATGTTAAAGAAATGATCTGACTTGGATTAAATTTGATTTGTAAAAATACTGTGAATCAGTCTAGACTCTTGATAATAATCACCCAAAGAAAGGTTGATTGCTGAGTGCTAATACAGTGTGACCTCATTTCAGTTCACACTGGAATACAGTTGTCATTTTTATTTGTGTATAATAACAAGAATGAAATAAAATTTAGATATGTAAATAACATCCTCTCCTATTCATTATACACTTCTTGCTACAGAATAATTCTTGTTGTTAAATACTTACTTTCAATCAGCATGTTTTGAAAATTTGCAATTTTGACCCTTGACTTAGTCAACTACTTTTAATTTTCTTTCTGTTGACTAAGTTGATTTCATGAGGCTTTCTTAAAAAGCTTAAGGCATCATTTCATTCTCTGAAGAATTTATGTAAAAACAGCTTCTAGGATGTAGTTTCCTGTGGAAAACAAAATGAGAGAATAAGATGGTATGGAGTTTGAAAAGATGCTGAAGTCAAATTCTTTCCAGTGATTGGGATCTTTTTCCAGTATAAGGAGCTGAGCTGAAGGCAGTCCTAGAAGTATGTGTGGGCCGGCATAATGATGCCTTTCCCCTTCCGTCATTTCCCAGCAGAGTGGAGTCAACCTTAAGCTCCAGGGCACCTTTTCTAGACTTTAAGCAATCATGAAAGAATATATGAATTCATAAGACATTGTCATACACCATAGGACACGATGCATTTCTGATTTAAAAGCACTTTCCGTGGATCCAGTGCTTGTGAAAGTTGCCGATGTAGTAAAGCCTGTGCCTGTATTTTCAGGTCAGTCTGGAGAGCATCAGTCTCTCTTCTGACAATTTGCTACTTCATCTGCAGAAAGCTCAACTTCTTTAATGCCAAGAAAATTATTCCTTGTTTGTGCCAACACAGGAATTTATATGCTTCTTCTTACACAGAACTCAAAATGCTCTTAACTAATTCACTCATGATATATCCATAGGAGACGTGGATTATTTTATGGAAGGAACTTGCTATGTTCAGAGAGATGGTTCAAGAACAGTGTGCTCGTGTTCTGAGGGCATAACTGAGTGGACGTTCTCCTGGAACGCATTCTCTTCTACCACACCTTGGTATGTGTCACCTCTATTTTGGTTGCCCCTTAAAGGACTATAAGGTATTCAGATTAAAAAAAAATTATGTGCCTATTTATAAGAATCTTTGAGGCCTTCCTTCAGTCATGCTATATCATACAAATTACTGAACTTAACATTTTCTTTACTAATTTGGAAACGAAGTACATTGGTTCATCGTATGTTCCTTATGGAATTTTATGTCCAGAGAATCCTAAAGTTGCCCAGGTTCCAGCAAAACACCCTGTTGGCCACTCAGGCATTCTGCTAGGTTTAGACATCCTGCTTCTTGCACCGCATGGGCTCTGAACCAGACTATGCTCAGAGTAAAGACAAACTTCCAAGATGCCATCTGCTGTGATCTCATGGGAATGTAACCAGGGAAATATTGACAGTGCTTTGTGATACCATCAGGAGTCAGAAAAGCTATAAAACTTAAGACTGGTCGTTGTTGGTTATCTTGTGCCTCTGAGAAAAAAAAACAAAAATGCATTGAAATAGGCTTGAGTGTTCTCTGAGGTCACTTGATATCCGTAGCTAGCCCATGTAAGCTCAGGTCTGAAACCCTCCTGCCAGAATGCCAGCCTGGAACCTCTGTTAGCAACCAGATAGAACTCTAAGGCTGTTCTCTCCAGACCCAGGAGGGCATTAAATACTCTGTGGAAGATTCAAACCATTCGGCAGAGAGGCTTATATACAAACTAAAGAGTACACATCCTGATAAAATGATGCATTGAGGTGTCGGGAATCAGAAGAGAAGCCTGGACCTTGAAAATTGAACAGCCTTCCTCTATTGAAGGAAAAGACCAGGAGCTACTCTGCTATTTCAGTAAAAGCTGTTGGTCTGTGTTACAGACCAGAACAGTAGTTCAGAATGCTCCAGGGAGACCCAGGGGATTCAAGCTAATGGAAGAGAGGAAGCTTGTCTCAAAGACCCTTAGATGGCAATGTTAACAGAGAATATTAAAAAAAAAAAAAAAAACCTTGCAAGAGGTTTTCAAAACACATGCATACAAGCATCTCTGGCCATTTTTGCTAAGGCCCAGGAACAGGGATAATTAAGGTCAGATTGTAAGGCTGGCATTGGAATGACAAAGATTAGTAAAAAAGAAACAAGAAATGTGAAAGCTAAAGTGTTAGTCACTCAGTTGTGTCAGACTCTTTGTGACTCCCTGGACTGTAGCCCACCAGGCTCCTCTGTCCATGAAATTCTCCAGGAAAGAATACTGGAGCGGGTTGCCATTTCCTTCTCCAGATCTTTCTGACCCAGGGATTGAACCCAGGTCTCCTGCATTGGCAGGTGGATTCTTTACTGCTGAGCCACCAAAAAGAAACAGAGCAGATATAAATGAGGACAGGAACAGAGATTAGGATCTAATAACTAAAATAATGTGCTCAAACACTCAACATGTTTACTCATTCCTGATGGTCACTACTTTCCTAAGATCAAGGTGGAAAACTGTTTCCCAACAGTTTCTCAGAACTGAGGATGGAGTGGCCAGCAGTGGTTTCAGATCAGATGGACCACGGGCACTGTCTTCCACCAACTCCATACCTCTTCGGGTAATAAACCAGTCCTTCTTGTGCAGAACTCACTTCACCCAGCTTAGGCAGCTTTGATGCTTCTCCAGTCTCGTGCTGGAATAAACGAGGCATAACTGGGACCTGTCTACAACAGTCCTGTGTCCACTGGGTGTCCAGTACTTATCAAGCGGATGAGTATTTGATCCAAACGGGCTGATAAGAATCCTCCAAGGTCACCTGCCAGACCTGTCCAGGGTGATATGATTTTGACTTCCCTGGGCTTCTTAGCCAGGAGGATGATATAAGCAGGAACTTCCGTTTCACTCCTGGCCACCACATGAAGGCAGCCTACCAGACAATGAGATGATCTCAACCCCCGGGTACCGCAGAGCTCTGGGACTGCCCAGATGCACGGTGATACATTTCTCTTACCCTTGTGTAAGTGAATCTGTCTTGGGTTTCTGTCACTTTAAACTAAAGGAGTCCTCACTTAGAAATTAAGAACTATTGAATGCAATGGTTCCATAACCTTTGATATTCATTCACTTTTACCTCCTAAATTTTGTGCAAGTTTTTCTCAGAAGAGTTTGGTTTTAATGATGGATTTCTACTTTGCTCCTGTTGTCTAGCTATGATGTGACCATTGATCCTGCCTACACTTTATGTCTGTATTATATCTGTTTATATAGTATATCTGTATATATCTGTATTATACCTGTATATCAAGTGTCTTAAAAAAAAAAAAAAAAGCTTTATTTATTTATTTTTGCCCGTGATGCCTCTTCCTGCTGCATGGGCTTCTCTGTTGCTGTGGCAGGAGGGTTTCTCACCGTCAGAGTGTCTCTGTTGCAGAGCACAGGCTCTGGGGAACGTAGGCTTCTGTAGTTGTGGCTCTTTGTGGTGAACAGGCTTGGTCTCTCTGTGGCACGTGGGATCTTCCCGGATCAGGGCTCTAAGCCATGTCTTCTACCCTGGTGAAAAGTGAAAGTGTTAGTCGTTCAGTCGTGTCTGACTCTTTGTGACCCCATGGATTATAGCCCACCAGGCTCTACTGTCCATGGAGTTTTCCAGGCAAGTGACTCACACAGTAAAGAATGTGCCTGCAATGTGGGAGACCAGGGTTCTATCCTGAGCTGGGAAGATCCCCTGGAGAAATGGCAACCGACTCCAATATTCTTGCCTGGAGAATTCCACGGACAGAGGAGCCTGGCAGGCTACAGACCATGAGGTCGCAAAGAGCTGGCCACGACTGAGCGACTGTTGTACCTATAAACATGTACTGGAGTGGGTTGCCATTCCCTCTCCCAGGGGGTCTTCCTACCCAGAGATCGAACCCTCATCTCTTATGTCTCCTGTATTTGCAGGCGGGCTCTTTCCCGCTGAGCCATCTGGGGAGCCTGGCTGAAGGTCTGCGTGCATGAGCTATTTCCTCTGGCTTCTTCTACCCTAGGTTTGCAACAAATCATTTGCCAGTCACAATGCCCTTTGCCTTAAGCATTGCTCACTATTCTGAGTCTTTATCCAGGGTCATCACAGCAGAATTGACAGCTACTAATTTGGGGTAATATTTACAGTGAAGCTGTGTGAGAGCTTCAGGACTTTTTTAAGACTCTGCTAATCTTAGAGTGAGGGAAAAGTTGTGAAATGGTATTTTTTTTAATTTGATGTTTCTTTTTGTCTTTGCCCAATTCAAGTCTACAAACACAATCGGCCACTTTGAATAAAGCATTGAATCAAGGTTGTTTTTTCTAGAAGGCATCAGCATTCTTACACAGGATTCATATTAACCGTGCCTTTTAAGCTGTTATGTGACAAATAGAAAGCCATCTCTCATTTATAAAAGAACCAGCTAAACACACACTCCAGGCTCACACTTCAGGCAGCTTAGTCCACCAATCTGTCAAGAGTAATTAATGGTGGACAGCTTAGCACTTTTCACTGCCACCAATTCAGTTGTGTTTGAAGGCAAGGGTGCTGTTTTTCATCTTTTAAGAATGAGCAAGTTTGCCTTTTTATGAAATGGAAAAGTTTGCTCTGTTCCTCCACAGTGAATCCAGGTATAAAAATGTCGCTTTTTAATCATAACTTACATTTAAAGAGCTCTTTTGCTCTCTAAATCTGAAATCTCATCTTTTGGATTTCAAGGCCCTTTTGATTCAGAATTCCAAGCTTTGAGTTATTATTAAAAGTCTCTCCATTTTTTTCCCTTTTGCTTAGGTACCAAAATGTCTTAGTATCTGTGATATGTGACATATTAGATAAAATTGAAAATCTCTAAGAAGTGATACTGCTGCTGCTGCTAAGTCAGTTCAGTCATGTCTGACTCTGTGTGACCCCATAGATGGTAGCCCACCAGGCTCCCCTGTCCCTGGGATTCTCCAGGCAAGAACACTGGAGTGGGTTGCCATTTCCCTCTCCAATGCATGAAAGTAAAAAGTGAAAGTGAAGTCACTCATTTGTGTCCAACTCCAAGCGACACCATGAACTGCGGCCTACCAGGCTCCTCCATCCATGAGATTTTCCAGGCAGGAGTACTGGAGTGGGGTGCCATCGCCTTCTCTGAGAAGTGGTACAGTAGGGATATAAATATATTTTAAAAGTGCGTATAGATTATACTCATACTTTATGGAATTTTTCATATTTCTATGCTTCTGAGAGCTTTCATCAAGATGGTTATACAATTATCAGAGCTTGAAACAGGTCATACCTATGGAATCGATCAAATTAGGTTTGATTTAGGGCTTCATTTGGGAGATATACAGAAAACATGGGATTTATTTGTCTGAAAATATGGTTAAGGCTCCAGGCAATATTTGAGGCATTTGACAGGGACCGCACTTAATAGAGGCTATATTGTGTGGTTAGAAAGAGTATAAAACTTGGAGCCAACGGAATCAAATTCAAATTACCTACAAGTAAGTTTATCATGGTCAAGTGATGATAGGAATACTTTCTTGTGAATATCAGCTTGAATAAATCCCAAGCGTTTAACCCAAGATGGAGCGTCACCTCTTGCAGTTCTGTAAGAAGCGGACGCCATAATGAGATTGGGTGTGCCAAAGGTTTCTTAAAGGACATGTTAAATGGCAATCCACTCCAGTATTCTTGCTTGGAGAATCTCATGGGCTGAGGAACCTGGTGGGCTGCAGTCCATGGGGTCACAAAGAGTCGGACATGACCGAGTGACTTTACTTACTTTCTTACTTACTTGTGCTGAATAGAGCAGGGAGGATGGGGGACAGGCGAACGGCAGGGAAGTCTTCAGATGATGAGAAAGGTATGATGAGATCGGTTAGACCACGGTGGGACGCAGGGTGGACTCTGGTCACTGAGGCCTCCCAGAGCCCCGTCCCCCACCCAAACCACAGGCAGCCTACATTCTATGCAGCCGTCTCTCACAAAAGCTTTATTCCGGGAACAGGTAATAAGAAAATAATTTAAAAGATCAGCCCAAATCAATCCTTAGGCAGAAAACATACCTTTTGGAGAGGTGAATTTTGCTCCCCTGTTGTCAAACAAACATGAACATCAAAAGAGGACTGTTAATCCCAAAGAATGAGCATCTCAGTTAGTGACTTTAGTGCTTTTCACGTACAAGAAGATGCGAGAGTCTGGGGTCACTGAATGCTCCCTTGCGTGTGTGCTCAGTCAGGAATCTGTGCCCGCCTTGCTGTGACCCCGTGGCCTGTAGCCCGCCAGGCTCCACTGTCCATGGGACTTCCCAGGCAAGAATCCTGATCGGATTGCATGTCCTCCCCCGGGATCCTCCCAACCCAGGGACCGACGCCCTGTCCCCAGGGCTCCTGCATCCGAGTGGATTCTTCACTGTATGTTAACTCTCTAGTGGCCAGCATCCGAAGCCCAGGATGCTTCCTGGTTTCCTCCCTGCTGAATTCTCCTCAGGTGCACTGTGGGCACCTGCCATGGCTAAGGGCTTGATCCTAGTGGGTGACTTTTTTTTTTCTTTACCAGAGTAAGCATCCCACCCCCCCCACCTGAGGCCTCCCCTCCCCCTTGGACTCACGACTTCTTTGTCCTGCCATTGCACTTGGCACTTTGTCCTGTAAATCTGGATTTACTTGTCTCTCTTTCTCACTAGACACAATTATCTTTGAAAGCAGAGGCTGTGTTTTATTTGACTCTGTGTCACCAGCGCTTATTTTAGTTCCTAGCAGCAATATTTGTAGAATTAATGAATTATGTATGAGTGAATAAAGGCAAGTAAGAAATAAATTTGACTGAGAAATCTCTTGCTCCAGTGTCTGGGAGGATAATAACAAGATAAAGATGAAATGACATGTAGAAACAGACTTTGAGAAGAAAAACTGAATTCATTTCAGACACCTTGGCCTAAGTTAATGCTGTTTCTGAAGTCTAGTTGCTAAGTTGTGTCTGACCCTTTTGCAACCCCATGGACTGTAGCCTGCCGGGCTCGTCTGTCCGTGGAATTTTCCAGCCAAGAATACTGGAGTGGGTCGCCACTCCCTTCTCCAATATAGTTAATAACATTTCACAAATATTTATTCAGAACTTACTAATTGCCAGGCACAGTGCTATGCACTAAAACAGTGGTTAACTTGCCAGAGTGTTGGGAGACTGGCAATTCTCTTAGGCAACTAGCTGTCAGCAGCTAAAAGGCTGAGGGGTTTTGGAGACTAGATACCTTGTAGAATAATCCCAAACAGCAAGTCCCACTCTGGAGCTTTCCTGGGATGGAACTGAGGTCCCTTCACAGGTGAGGATGTATGTGTAGGTGAGCTGAGCTCTTTAACAAAGGAAGTGGACTTCCTGTAATTCCTCTCTACAACCCTGAGCACAATTGGGAACTGCTCTTCTTTTTTTAAAACTGATGTATTTTTATAACCCAAATTTTACACACACCTATTTTAAGAAGCCACTATAAAAAAAAAAAAAGTTTGCAGAAAGAAAGAAAATGACTATCCTTTAGGAGCTGATGGGTAGAGAGCATCAGTGACTCAATGGACATGAACTTGAGCAAACTCCAGGAAACGGAGGTAGCGAGGGGAAGACAAAGGAGCCTGGGGTGCTGCAGTCCATGGGGTCACAAGAATTGTACGCGTCTTAGGGACCGAACAACAACAGCTGTAAAGAAACACACACACACCTTAAAATACACGTGTCATAAAAGTTACACACCCATTTGTTCAGAATGAGCTGAGCACACGATGTGCTTGACGTTGATGGACAAGGGGAGTTTGGGGAAGTTTTTGTAAAGCTCAGTGTTCTTCCGAGACTTTGGTTCAGGCTTAGGATAACACTTCATCAGATGTACTAGGCTTCATATTTTCACATTTCTTATTATCTGCTGATAAATTCAAATGTAATTGTTAAGCATTGCTACTGTCATGGATTAGACAAACAGTTGCACTTCGCCTACTGGAAAATAAGAAGTGGATTATGAAACTCATTATGTTTCCTGTAATTGACCTGACTTTCTTTGTCACCAACCTGATTTTCCATTTACCACAGCACTGAATTCTCCACTCAGATTTATGTATCTGTTTTTTCTCTTTGTTTATGTATCTCATGTACTATTATTCTTCTTTCTGGAAGAACCCTCCCTTTCCCCATTATGGAATAAAATTAAGAATTATCTCAGGATTCAATATTTGTGATATTTTTAGAAAATATTCATTTGAGAAGGAAAGACTATCTCTGTGATATCTTTAACAGCTACTCATTTGTTAAGTTTATGAGCCTGTGGCCTGAAAAAAAAAACACACCCTAAAAGTTGAGAATTTTTAGTCAGTGAACGTGTTGAAAATTGAAACCTGGAATCCAGTCTTTCATGGCTCTGGGGGACTGTTCCCAAGAGGCAAGGGAGGAGTCAGGATATAAAGGAGTTTTTGCTGGGAAAAAAAAAACAAACAAAAAAACCATGTAGTCAAAAGTGAGTCAGAAAGGAAAAGATAAATATCGTATTCTAACACCCATTACAGAATTTAGAAAAATGGTACTGAAGAATTTATTTCAGGGCAGCAGTGGAGAAACAGACAAAGAGAATAGATTTCTGGACATGGGAAGAGGGAAGGAGAGGGTGAGATGTATGGAAAGAGTAACACGGAAACTTACATTACCATATGTAAAATAGAGAGCCAATGGTTAATTTACTGTATGGCTCTGTATCAACCTAGTGGGTGGGATTGGGCAGGAGATGGGAGGGAGGTTCAAAGGGAGGGGATACACTTACACCTGTGGCTGATTCATGTTGAGGTTTGACAGAAAACACAATTATGTAAAGCAATTATTCTTTAATAAAAAAAATAAATAAAAAGATTACTGCTAACTGTAGAAACAGACATCTCCAGTCAATGATTTTAGTACTTTTCTAAGTATGGGAAGATGCAAGACTCCGGGCTTACTGAAAACTTTCTTTGATACTCAACTATCTAGGGCCACCACCCTGCTTTGCTCTATCCTGGGTTTCCTTGTTGGGGGCTGGGGAGGAAGGAGGTGAGGAGGACCATAGGGGCTGATGGCTTTATGGGCATGAAAGCCTTTGTTTACCGAAATGTAAAGACATACTTTGTCCACAAGCCAATTAAGTGGAAAGGAATGAGTTGTATAATATTCCTCAACATTTAAGATTTTTATTGTTATTTAGTCTCAGAGTCATGTTCAACTCTTTTGCCAACCCATGGACTATAGCCTGCCAGGCTCCTCTGTCCATGGCCCTTCCGAGGCAAGAATACTGAAGAGGGTAACCACTCCCTTCTCCAAAGGATCTTCCCTACCCAGGGGTGGAACCTGGGACTCCTGCATTGCAGGCAGATTCTTTATCACTGAGCCACCAGGGAGCCCCAATTAAGGTTTCAGTAAACCATTCAGTTCAGTTCAGTTCAGTCGCTCAGTTGTGTCCAACTCTTTGCAACCCCATGAACTGCAGTATGCCAGGCCTTCCTGTCCATTACCAACTCCCAGAGTTTTCCCAAACTCATGTCCACTGAGTCGGTGATCCATCCAACCATCTCATCCTCTGTCATCCCCTTCTCCTCCCACCTTCAATCTTTCCCAGCATCAGGGTCTTTTCAAATGAGTCAGCTCTTCGCATCAGGTGGCCAAAGTACTGGAGTTTCAGCTTCAACATCAGTCCTTCCAGTGAACACCCAGGACTGATCTCCTTTAGGATGGACTGGTTGGATCTCCTTGCAGTCCAAGGGTAAAGCATTAAATAACATTTTGCATCTTGAAGGTTATGTATTATTTAAATAATAAACTCCCTTTTTAAAATAATAAAACCTTTTACTTTGGCTTGGAAATAGTAAAAAAAAAATTGCTAGTCTTGAGCACTATAAATATTTATTAATGAACAGAGAATAAAATGTGTCTTCAGGTTTTCTGGCCATGTATATTTAAGAGAATTATAGACACGTTTTACAATGTAGGGACTTCCTTGGTTTTCTAGTGGTTCGCACTTGGTGCTTTCACTGCACGGTGGTCCTGCTTCAATCCCTGGCTGGAGAACTAAGATCCTTCAGGTTTCGAGGTGTGGCCAAAAGAACAGTGCTAAACCGACAGACCAGTGCTCTTTCTTTCCGCCCCTCCCTTCTCCCAGGCATCTCTCTGGTGCATTAGTAGACATCAGTAGAATGCGTGTGCTGCTAGAGAGATCAATGATGAAAACTTCCCTTTTTTTGAAGCAAAGGCTTATATGGTTTATTTTAACTCTGCATTTATTTAGCACATTTGCAAAAATAAGTTCACATGGAAACATTATCACAAGTTTACAGAAAGAGAAAAAAGTTCCTTTTTCTTCCTCTCTCTCTAAATGTCTTGGTAGATTATCTTTTACATCTTCTTTAGTTCTACTGCTGAAAAGTATTAAATAATAGTGATTTGTGGTAACTAATAATATGACTCTTACATATAAATTATCTTTTTCCACTCATAAATGTATTTAAGACTGCTAATTTTGTTTTGCTTTTAAGCATAATTTTGTTATCATGTTAATATAATGTGATGGGACACAATAGAAAAAAAAACAGTCCTAATTTGATCATCATTGTGCAAATATTGTTAGGAACTGCTTCCTAGGTAGCACTAGGGGTGATGAAGCTGCCTGCCAGTGCAGGAGGTGCAAGAGATGAGGATTTGACCCTTAGTTGGGAATATCCCCTGAAGAAGAAAAGGGCAATCCAGTCTAGTATTCTTGCCTGGAGAATTCCAAGGACCTACCTAGGAGCCTGGTGGGCTACAGTCTGTGGGGCCGCAGAGAATCAGATACAACTGAGCACAGCATGAGACAAAAGAGGAAAAACACACACTCATAACCTGATCACCATTATACAAAAATGGTTAACATGTGTTTAGCTATAGAAACACATATACTAATTTTTGTTGATTTGGTCTTATGTGAACACTGCCTAGTCTTATGTCCTGACTATGTCTTCTTAACTGTCTTAAGGTCTCAACTATCATTTTAAATACATTCTACTTAATGATTTATTTTACAATTTTATATTATTGAACAGTCATTTTTCCTGATTTTTAATTATATTTAAATGTTATAAAATATTTTTGCATTTATGCATTTTAAAATATTTAATAATGCTTGTTTTGGGGCTTCCCTGGTGGCTTAGTTGTAAAGAATCTATCTGCCAATGCAGGAGACACAGTTTGATGCCTGGATAGGAAAGAGCCCCTGGAGGAGGGCATGGCAACCCACTCCAGGACTCTTGCCTGGGAAATCCCACGGACAGAGGAGCCTGGTGGGCTACAGTCCAGGGGGTCAGAAAAGAATGGGTCACAAAAGAGTTGGATGCAACTTAGCAATGGAGCGTGCACCCACACACGCATATACACAATGCTTCTTTCGGATTGATCACAGGATATGGGGTTACTAAATAGCAGGAAAACTGTGTCTCTTATGTATAGTCTTATTTAAAATTATTCGTATGATTTTATAATATTTTTAGCAAAGTTTGAGGCAGCCAGAGTCACGACTGTTCTGTAGACATGAGTCACTTAAATGTTCATATTTGTCTTGTCAATATGATACAGTGGGACCATCAGCAAATGCAGAGGATCAGAGCTGAGATCAACTTGCCTGGAGCAAAGCCTGCTGGAGCCATAAACCTACAAGGACACTTTAATGGTAACTTTGACCACATGTTCAAGGTTAAGAGTGGACTGGTGTGAATGAGAGAAACATTCAGGGGCTGCAGACTGGAGCTTCCCCAGGCTTCTGTGGGTCTTAAATCCTGCCTGACTGATGTAGTTTATCACATACAGAGCAGCTATCAATAATCTATGTTCACCCAATGTGAACCATCTAAATACACCAATTAAAAGGCAGAGATGGTCAGACAGAGTAGGTTAAACAGACAAACATGAGCCAACATTGCCTAGAACAAACCCATTTAACATTGAAAGACAAATATTAGTTAAAAGTAAAGAAATGCGGAAAGACATCAGTTCAGTTCAGTTGCTCACTCGTATCTGACTCTTCGCGACCCCATGGACTGCAGCACACCCGGCCTCCCTGTCCATCCCAAACTCCTGGAGTTTACTCAAACTCATGTTCATTGAGTCGGTGATGCCATCCAACCATCTCATCCTCTGTTGTCCCCTTCTCCTCCTGCCTTCAATCTTTCCCAGCGTCAGGGTCTTTTCCAATGAGTCAGCTCTCCACATCAGGTGGCCAAAGTATTGGAGTTTCAGCTTCAACATCAGTCCTTCCAATGAACACCCAGGACTGATCTCCTTTAGGATGGACTGGTTGGATCTCCTTGCAGTCCAAGGGACTCTCAAGAGTCTTCTTCAACACCACAGTTCAAAAGCATCAATTCTTCAGCACTCAGCCTTATTTATAGTCCAACTCTCACATCCATACATGACCACTGGAGAAACCATAGCTTTGACTAGATGGACCTCTGTTGGCAAAATAATGTCTCTGCTTTTTAATATGCTGTCTAGGTTGGTCATAACTTTTCTTCCAAGGAGTAAGTGTCCTTTAATTTCATGGCTGCAGTCACCATCTATGGTGATTTTGGAGCCCCCCAAAATAAAGTCAGCCACGTTTCATTGTTTCCCTATCTATTTGCCATAAAGTGATGGGACTGGATGCCATGATCTTAGTTTTCTGAATGTTGAGCTTTAAGTCATCTTTTTCACTCTCCTCTTTCACTTTCATCAAGAGGCTCTTTAGTTCCTCTTTACTTTCTGCCATAAGGATGGTGTCATTTGCATATCTGAGGTAATTGATATTTCTCCTGGCAATCTTAATTCCAGCTTGTGCTTCTTCCAGCCCAGCATTTCTCATAATGTACTCTGCATAGAAGTTAAACAAGCAGGGTGACAACACGCAGCCTTGTCATACTCCTTTTCCTATTTGGAACCAGTCTGTTGTTCCATGTTCAGTTCTCTAACTGTTGCTTTCTGACCTGCATACAGGTTTCTCAAGAGGCAGGTCAGAAAGACATCATGATAACACTAATTAAAAAGCAGGCTTGAGTAGCTATATTAGCATCAGGCATCCACACTCCGGGACAAAGAAAATATCAGGAACAATGAATGGTAATGATAAATGATAAAGGTGTTTATTCTCAAAAACCCCATAAGAACGCTTAATGTGTGTCCACCTAATAAAAGTTCAACATGTGTGAAACCTTTGCAATCTCTGCGAATATTTTGAGGCTTAGGAATATTGTCTATTCATTTTCTTTTTAGAAAAATGTGATTGGTAATTTCCTGGCAGGCCAGTTGTGAGGACTCTCTGCTTTCTCTGCCGAGGGCATAGGTTCAGTCTCTGGCCAGGGAATTAAGACCCCACAAGCCACAGGGTGTGGCCGAAACAAATAAATACAGAAAACTAAGAATAAAAAATGTGATCATCTCATATGACAACTTTTCCTTTGAATGCCTTGATTCTGTTTCACAAATCAATACCACATGGTTACTTAAATGCACAGAAATGGCAACCAAATCCTAAGGTTTTATTTATTTGTTTTTTGACTGGACGTAACTTTAGAAAAATTTTATTTCAGACTCTGAAATGTAATCATTTAAAATTATATTTTAATTGAGAATATGTATTAGTTATAAATGAGAAATCTGTAGTCTAATAGTAAGATAATTGCAATGATACCAAGCAAAGTCTGTAATCCTCTGAAGCTACAGATGCTTTGTTTCAATTGAGGGTTCTTTTAAAGATTTGCAACCTGTGCCAGAAACTCTTGATTTTGGAGTAAGCACGAACAGTCACTGTAGAGTGTGTTTGTTTTGTTTTTACAAAAACAGAAGCACCAACTACCTGTCAACCATCATCTTGCCTTTCAGCATTCTAGGTGATAATACGAGGGCCACTCTGCTGTTCGCCTGACTTATTGCTCCCTCCCAATTCCCCAAACCCTGGGATCAGAAAGAATTTATGGTTGTATGTATCCATTTCAAAAAAGCAAGTACAAAAGATGAAATTAAGCTCTGGAGATGGGTTTCCTTTTTAGTGGTCTTGATGCACTCTTAAAATCAATATGCTTTTCACTTCAGCTGCTCCAAACCCTCTTGTTCTTTAGAAAACGGAAACATGAAGCACAAAACTTGCGCGGTAATTACCGCAGAGAATAGAAAAGGCTCCTTTCACCTGTGTTTTTTTTTCTGGGAGTGGACTGCTAAAAAAAAAAAAAAATCTCTTTAAACCAGATTCAGGAAAGACTCAGAAAGACGACCTCTTCGAACACAATAGGATCACCTCCTTTAAACTTCTAATTAGCCAGCTGTGAACAGAGGAGTTTCAGTCACCTTGTCTGAAGCACCTAGTTTTTCAAGATGACTCTCCATTTGGTATTTGAATAGGGAAAAAGTAACCCGTGGAGCGACTTAACACAGCTTGTTTCTGTTACTGTGTGCTGCGCTGCTAAGTCACTTCAGGATGGCCCGTAGCCTGCCAGGCTCCTCTGTCCATGGGATTCTCCAGGTTGCCATGCCCACCCCTAGGGCATCTTCCTGACCTGGGGATCGAACCCATGTCTCTAACAGCTCTTGTTTTGGCGGGCAAGTTTTTTACCACTAGTGCCACCTGGAAAACCCATTTCTGTTATTACTCCTATTTTATTTATTTTTTAATAAAGTTTGATGATTTCTTTTAAAATTATTTATTTATTTTCGGCTGTGCTGGGTCTTTGCTGCGCAGGTTTTATTTTCTAGTTGCGACAAGTGGGGGCTATGCTCTAATTGCGTGTACCAGCACGCATTGCGGTGGCTTCTCTGGTGGCAGAGCCCCGGTTCTAGGGTACTCGGGCTTCAGGAGCTGTGGCCCCCAGGCTCTACAACACAGGCTCAGGAGCTGGGGTGCATGGGCCTAATTGTCCCGGGGCATGTGGGGTCTTTCTGGAGCAGGGATCGAGCCCGTATCTCCTGCATTGGCAGGTGGATTCTTTACCACTGAGCCGCCAGGGAAGCCCAATGGTACTTTTTGATACAGCAAGTCCTCGCAACTCTAATTTCTAACACACACTCACAGGACTTGTCATTGCTAACACTGTGTAAGCACAGGATAAATCAGTTGAGTGGAAACCTCACCTTACTCCCAGTGAATGAGTTATTAACTCTGTTATTTTTCTCCCTCCAAATAATGACATTTTGGTGAAGGAGAAGATATTATACAGTCTCCAGTGTGCTAAAAAGTACCAAGGACCCTAACTGGCTCATTTCTAAGGGCAAAGAGCAATCTATGACCACTCCAGTTGTTTGGACTCATCTGCTCTAAGTTTTAAGGAAGACACTGGGACTCAGAGTAAAGAACCGTTCAAGAGGACAATTCAAATAGATGAGGTGAGAGAAGTCTTCTATTTACTTCACTTTATTAAAGAAGAATAAGCTTGGCGAAGACAGGGCTTTGTGCCTGTGCGTACAAACACTCAGAAGGTCAGAGAGACACACAAGTGTGTGACTGATTGCTTTCTAGGGGGCGCTGTTCTCCAAGGACCGTCTCCTCAGGAAAGGTCTGATAAGTAAACACTGTCATTACGGCCCGTGCTAAACAAGAAGGCCTCGCTGGAAAAGACCTTGATGCTGGGAAGACTGAAGGCAAAAGGACAGGAAGGCGGCAGAGGATGAGATGGTTGCATGGCACCACCAGCTCAATGGACTGAATCTGAGCAACCTCCAGGAGATGGTGAAGGACAGGGGAGCCTGGCGTGCTGCAGTCCGTGGGTTCAACAAGTCAGACACAGCTCAGTGGCTGAGCAACAGCAACGAACAGTTAGGAAACAACCCCAGACAGTCAAGGGCGTGAACTCTGTCCACCCCAGTGCACAGGCTCCCGACCGCCGTGCCATGCTGCCTTCCCAGGCCAACAGTGGCTGGAATTCAAGACGTGATGGCAGAGCAAAGAACGCTTGTTTCTAAGCTTTAGTATCTTCCTCCCACATATTCTCACCAGGGCAGTGTGGGGGTTGGAGCAGGTTGAATAAAAGTGAAAATTTTTCTAAAACAAAAAGTGGCTAGACAGCTACTTGCTAGTTAAAATCCTATTGAAAATTTTACTTCATTGAACTTGTCCTGAACATGCAAAATTGCCTGCATAAATTCGAGCCAAAGAACCATCTGTTTTCCTCCTTTTTAATGACTTTGCCAGCGTGTGATTTTCCAACATTTGTGCAGAATTCCTGAGAGTCTTATAGAGACATGTTAAGAAACCCCGTGGGTTACATTTGGAATACCAGCGGATATTTCATGTTCTGATTATTGTGGAGAAGCAAAGGGCTTTTTCATCATGACAGAAGAAAGCCAGATAAATATTTTTCTTAAAACATCATAAGCTTTTGGAGTGTCATAAAATCAAAACTACTTGACCTACATGCTCTAAAATTGGGTGCAAACATGACGTCTTACAAACTTTGGTTTCAACTATTAGGAAGCTATTACACAAAATGATTTGGTATTTTCAGTTTTCCCAGGGAAAATCATAGCACGCTTTCCTGGAAGCTGGTTTCTGTGATGTGGTCTATATGTGGCCTATTTCTCATGGCAGTCATCAAGCAGACACTTCTTATTCTCAGAAATGAGCAGGAGAGATGTGTGTGCTTGGTCTTTTCGTTGTCTCCAACTCTCTCTGAGCCCATCGACTAGCGCTTGCTGGGCTCTCTGTCCGTAGCATTTCCAAGACAAGATACTGCAGTGGGTTGCCATTTCCTTCTCCAGTGGATCTTTCTGACCCAGGGATGGAACCTGCGTCTTCTGAATTGCAGGCAGCCTCCTGCGTTTCAGGCAGATTCTTTACTGACTGAGCCACCCAGGAAGCCCCAAACTTAATAATAAATGGCTGTTCTTCAGTTGCTAATGTCGTGTCCGACTCTTTGTGACCCCATGGACTGCAGCACGCCAGGCTTCCCTGTCCTTCACCATCTCCCGGAGTTTGCTAAAACTCATGTCCATCAAGTCCATGATGCCATCCAGCCATCTCATCCTCGGTCGTCCCCTTCTCCTCCTGCCCTCAATCTTTCCCAGCATCAGGGTCTTTTCCAATGAGTTGGCTCTTCCCATCAGGTGGCCAAAGTACTGGAGCTTCGGCTTCAGCATCAATCCTTATATTCAGTGTTGATTTCCTTTAGGATTGACTGGTTTGATCTCCTTGCAGTCCAAGGAACTCTCAAGAGTCTTCTCTAGAATCACAGTTCAAAAGCATCAGTTCTTTGGTGTTCAGCCTTCTTTATGGTCCAACTAGGTAGTGATTATAAAGTCAGAGTTTGGGGAGATTTGAGAGGTGAGTGTGGATATGGGAGCATCAGGAGCAACTCCTGTCCTTGGGAAGGTGGGGAGCTGGGCTGCAATAAGAAGAGACAATTCAAAGATGCTCCTCCCACTTCACAAGGCTCTTGTAGAGACACTGAATAAGAGATTGAAATGCTTCTAATTTCCTTTTCATTGATGCATGTGATTTGACATATGTATTTGGAGGGGATGGGTGGAAAGCTGTGCCGACTCTGCTATGAGGACATTTGTGAAGCAAGTGATTGTTGTTAAGAACACGAATGCTATTTTCCTCAGCACTGTTTGCATTTTTGAAGACATGTCTCTGAAATTTAGAAAACCCCATATTAAGATCATTACATTTGTTTTCGGTTGGATATCCATTCAAATAAAACACATTTCATTGAAGCATTTTCTATATGTGTATCCTTTTGGCAGGATGTAATAATGATCATTATTGTTTTTGACATATGCAAAATGACTTTGAAGTTGGCTTGATAATTTTGGAAAAATAACTATTTTAGATTTTCTGAGATGAAAACAGATGCTAGTATTTTCTTGTATGAGTTATTTCTATATATCATGAGAAAAGATTTCACTTGTGTGCATGCATGCTAAGTTACTTGAGTCGTGTCCAACTCTGTGTGACCTCATGGACTGTAGTCCACCAGGCTCGTCTGTCCATGCGATTCTCCAGGCGAAAATATTGGAGCGGGTTGCCAAGCCCTCTTCCAGGGAATCTTTCCAACTCAGGGATCGAACCTGTGTCTCTATATCTCCTGCTTTGGCAACTGCATTCTTTACCACTAGCGCCACCTGGGAAGCCCCTGATAGTTAACCTACCTGATGTAAAATTAAATATTTAAAATTATGATGCGGCGTTTAGTAAGATGCAAGCAGGCATTGTAGTAACATAAAATGTTCAGAAGTATTATCTGGCATTGGCTGTAGTATTTTATAAATGTTAAAATACTTTAATTTTGTTTTGCACATTAAGGTTCTGGTTTGTGTCACTCACTGTATGTACTTTATGACTGATTTAGTGTTATGCATAGAAATAGCACGAATCATTCTCGTAGCATAATGCAAGGTAAAAATTAAAGAATGCAAATCAAAATATTAATATGCTGTATTATGTGATATTTAGAATGGGAACATTTAGCTCAGATTATACTGAAAATTAAGCTATTAGTTTACAAGCTGGATGATATTAAGAATCCCTCTTTGTATTTTAGTTATTCCTAGTCGCTTAGTCCTGACTCCTTGCAGCCCCGTGGACTGTAGCCCTCCAGGCTCCTCTGTCCATGGGATTTCCCAAGCAAGAATACTGGAATGGGTTGCCATTTCCTTCTCTAGCACCTCTTCCCAATCCAGGGATCGAACTTGTGTCTACTATGTCTCCTGCATTGCAGGTGGATTCTTTAACCACTACACTTGGAGACCGAGTTGGCAGGCACTTTTCATAACACATACCCCATTCCTCAATCAGTGTGGCTTAGATGTTATATTAAGCAGTAAAGAGACTGTTGTGTTTGTATGTAAAGGGATGGTATTGCAGTAAGTATACTGGCTTCTAAGGAAGAAGGTATTTGTCTTTAATTTGTGCAACACTTCCTAGTTCTGTCTAGGAGAAAATCAACAGCTTTCCAGAGAGCAATCGCCTTGCCTTGTTAGGTTCACACCCTGTCAGAGCAGGTCTGTTAAATCGCTGGGCAGGAGCACCCTGGAGGCGAAGTAGCAGCAGCGTGCTGTGGTTTCATAACATTGAAATCCATTCTGATCTGTAAAATTTCACGACAGAGTCCGGCAGGGGTGATACAGGGTGGAATGAAATCTTTGCCTACAGCTGGTGAAAAGAGGCAAAGAAAGAAAGAAAGAAAGAAAACAACTTTAAACAGTATTGATTCCAGAAAAGAGAGAGAGGACATTGGGGGCCATCCAGCTGCCCACCATCTGCTCAAATGTGGGCGATTGGGGGCGACCTGCTTGCAAAGAGAGACAGGTGCCAGGTAACAAACCAAGGCAGAGTGCAGGGAAGATGTGAAATAAACAAGCCGCCCACAGTACCATCTACTTCAGCAATAAACTAACAAGACCCAGTGCTTGCTGGGTGATACACAATACTGCCACGGTGAAGGTGGAGTTCCAAAAGGCTGCCTCTGGAACAAGCGAAATAAATTAGTCTGGAAACCTGAGAGCATTTTCAAATCTGGTAAATATTTTTTCTTCAACCGGCTTAGCTTTTCTCCCAGCCTTATTGATGTAACCCATCCTGAAAGGTACATGGCATACACTGAGACGCTAATTAGAGTCTATCTGTAGTTGTATTTTGAGAAGTAAAAGCAATAACAAGTTTTTCTGAGGCCAAAATTTCATACTGAATGAGCTGGGTAAAGAACATGGATACGATGACTCAAGTGCTATGACTTTTGTGAAATGAAACATAGAGAAATATTTTCTTATGGTATATTTCCATTAAGTTTAATTCAGTATCTTCAAGATAATTATCAAACAAATTCCCATCGAATGTTCTCTTCTTATTGACAAAGGCATAAAATTCATAAATCTGTAGTGGGGTCATCGACTCAGTGTACATGAGTTTGAACGAACTCCAGGAGATAGTGAAGGACAGGGAAGCCTGGTGTGCTGCAGTCCGTGGGGTCACAGAGAGCTGGATACGAGTGAGCAACAGATATGGAAATGGAGATTCATTGCTACAGAAGATAAAAAGAGAGGAGAGGAGGGAGTTGAAGCATATTATAAGAAAGTAAGTAAGTAAGTAAGTAAAGTCACTCAGTCGTGTCCGACTCTTTGTGACCCCATGGACTGCAGCTCACCAGGCTCCTCAGTCCATGGGATTCTCCAGGCAAGAATAGTGGAGTGGGTTGCCATTTCCTTCTCCAGAGGATCTTCCCGACCCAGGGATCGAACCCGGGTCTCCCGCATTGGAGGCAGACGCTTTAACCTCTGAGCCACCAGGGAAGTATTATAAGAAAAAGATAAAATAATTAAAATAGTAATAAAAGATAAGAGAGAAAATTGTTCGATTGACCATACTAGGAGCGATCAAAGAAGTCCTCTGATACAACATTGAGGAATAAAATGCCAGGAACTAACCAAAACTGAGGGAAACCTTCACGTACTTGGGCTGAAGAAAATGAGACTGCCAGATTTTAGAAGCAGGATTAGAGATGCATCAACATGGAAGAGAAATACAGTGTGAAAAGATAGGTAGTTTATGCTTTTTAGAGGAGCTGCTGCTGCTAAGTTGCTTCAGGTGCCTGACTCTGTGCGACCCCATAGACGGCAGCCCAGCAGGCTCCCCCACCCCTGGGATTTTCCAGGCAAGAATACTGGAGCAGGTTGCCATTTCCTTCTCCATTTTAGTGGAGCAGTTTTTGCCAAAAGAAAGTTTTTACCAATTACCCCAGTTCCCATGAGACAGTCTTTGCCACTGATGCAAACTTGGGTACCAGTTGTCTGTGGCTGTGGGGGGTGAACCTGCTCTTCTCCCCTGCCAGCTATCTTCCTTGCTGGGCTGGTGGTTCGCAGTTAAGAACTGGGAAGATAAATAAACCATCAGAGTTAACTTTGACCTGACTCTGCGCTCCTCTTCCAATATATTTTCCGGGAGATACAGTGTGGCTTTGGGCACAAAATGTCAAGAAGGGATTCACAGAATTGCTGACTTTGTCTCCACTCTCTCCCAGCCCTATAGACTGGATAAGTCCAGAGAAGTTAGAGGCAGGCAATCTTTCCTCGATCCTACCCTTGGCCACGGAGTTTGTAGAACCCTGGGACTCCCTTGAGGGGTTTCTCCATCATCACTTCTGTAATCATAAATTGTTACGTGAGCTATGATTTTAAAAGCCTGTCCTCT
Organism: Aepyceros melampus; assembly: GCA_006408695.1. Lineage (NCBI taxonomy): Eukaryota > Metazoa > Chordata > Mammalia > Artiodactyla > Bovidae > Aepyceros > Aepyceros melampus. Next base: position 22,665 of record SJXQ01009061.1, read on the forward strand.
GAAGAAGTATGATGAGAACAGGTGGATTTTCAAGAAGGCAACCCACTCCAGTATTCTTGCTTGGAGAATCCCATGGACAGAGGAGCCTGGTGGGCTGCAGTCCATGGGGTCACAAAGAGTCAGACACGACTGAGTGACTTTACTTACTTACTTACTAATGCTATATGACCAAGAACATTGTGAAACCAAAGTTTTGGTTGACCAGCAAAGGGGGTTATTTGGTTAAAATGTTGTACATTGTTAAGTAAGACATCTTACACATCATTTCTTATTCATTTCAATATTAGGTGGAACGAAGGAATTTTTCTCCTTTTAGGAACTTCCTTTATAAACTTTTCTCTAGTATTAATGCTTCCAAAGTACATAACATTGATACTAAACTCTTATTAAGGTTAAAGCCGTGACAACAAGTACTATAATGAAATTAAGGGCAAGCTCAGGCTTTAAACCTCATGTGGCTTTCAGACGCACAGGACAAATTCAGATGAACTTTTTTTAGTGATCATTAAATTATAGCAAAAGTAAATAGATTTTTATAAGTGACAGATTTTTATAAGTGACAGATGTGGAGTAATTTCTAATATATTCTTGTGACTTTTTTCCAATGGGTAAAACCATATGTGAGACTCCCATTTCATTCCATGGTGGTGCAGATTTATTTTCTCCCTGTGAACAACTGGAAAACTGGACAAGATATGAAAGAAATGCTCTTTTCAGACACTGGAGAGCAAGCAGAAAGAAGACAGATGGGGGAATCTTCCAGGTGCCCTGACTTGTGTCAAGAGACACATTCCCAAACCAGTGCAAGAGCAAAACCCAAGCAGAGCTCAGCAGGCTCCAGGCTCTGGGGAGGGGTTGGGAGAATAACAGTGGGAGGCCATGAGGGCATCAGAGAGGAGCGCCCCGCAGGGAAAGTGCTGGACATGCACACAGGGAATCTGGGAAGTCTTGGTCTGAGTACTCAGCTGTATCTGTGTTGTTGAAACCCCGTGAGGTTAGGAGACCACCATTTACTGTGCTCAGCCCCTGCTGGGCCATCCCCTCAGCCCCGAAAAGTCAGAGGGAAGAAGCTTTTCTGACCAGGAGAGTGTTTATTCCACATTCCTAAGTAAGAGAGGGTTTTGACCCAGGCTGGTCTGCTCACAACAAAAACTCATCTGCTTTCTTCTGAAGATACTGTGATGTAACGGCATCTTTGACTGACACTTATTTTGGGCCTTTGTGCCTTAATTATGTTATATTTAATAACCACTCTACCCTGGAAACTGCTCTATACTTAGATACTGTTATGCCCATTTCAACAGCAAGGAAACAGAGGCATAAATAAGAAGGTCTGGGTGTCTTTACAAATGGAGCTGGAACTTGCACCCCAGCAGCCTAACTGCAGAGTTCTCCTCTTAGCAACTGTTTCTCCTCTGCCTGGAAATAAATACACCAGGAGACTACGTGTGTGCTTAGTCACTTTGTCATGTCCAGCTCTCTGCAATTCCATGGACTGTAGCCCTCCAGTCTTCTCTGGCCATTGAATTTTCCAGGCAAGAAAGACTGGAGTGGGTTCAGTTCCTTCTCCAGGGGACTTCCCTGACTCAGGGCTTGAACCCATCTTTCTTGGGTTTCTTGCATTGGCAGGTGGATTATTTACCACTGTGCCATCTGGGAAGCCCCTATACCGGAGGTTAACAATGACCGTTTCATTGTTATGGAAAGTGAAGTGAAAGTCACTCAGTGGAGTCCGTCTCTTTGTGACACCATGGACTATACAGGCCAGAACACTGGAGTGGGTAGCCATTCCCTTCTCCAGGGATCTTCCCAACTCAGGGATGGAACCCAGGTCTCCCACATGGCAGGCGGATACCAGCCAAGCCACCAGGGAAGCATAAGAATACAGGAGTGAGTAGCCTAATCCTTCTCCAGTGGATCTTCCCAACCCAGGAATCAAACGGGTCTCTGGCATTGCAGGCAGATTCTTTACCAGCTGAGCTACCAGGGAAGCCTTGGTTATTTAAAATTTTTCTATATTTTGCTGATATGCATTTTTAAATGTTTCTGAAATTAACATGCTCTGATTTTGTAATAACAACCGTCTATTTTTAGAAAGAATACAATAGTTGCGAGTAGTGCACATAGGTGCAATCTTTTTAAAAAGCAGTCTGGCAACATGAACTAGAACAAAAATAAGACAGTTCCCCTTTGTTTTTATTTCCATGAACAGCAGATATGTGTTCCTAATGTAGCAACAAACCATTTAACCCCACTTTTGTACAGTTGTCAAGAATTTAGAGTGATACAGAAAAATTTTCTAATTCCCTTGGTGCTTACTAGTGACTTCGGGCTGCCACAGCCGCCTCCTGTAACTCTAATAGCTCCAGCTTTCTTCTTTGCCAACCATTTTATAATTGTGATCTGGGAGCAAGCAGTAAGTGCAACACCAGGGAGAGGATGTGAAGACGTCTAACACGCCACAGAATCAGCTGAAAAATAAAAGCTGTGTCTATCTTAGTTATTCAGTATGAGGTTTTATGTAATCATTTTTAATTCTCTAAGAAAAATAAGCCATTAATGTTACCTCACATTCAATCAGGGTAATGAATAGGCACAGTTCATGCAGTGATGCCTGTAAATAAAAAAAGCAAAGCTCACATTTTTATTGGTAATCAGTTATCTCTCTCCTACATTGTATGGTTGCAGAATTGTTATTACATTAGTCTTCAGAAAGGTCACATTTGATTGCTGTTTTTTAAACCCTCATTGTTTCAGCTATCATTTCTTTTGGTTTCTTTCCTCAGTTCATATCAGACAAAACCTATCACTGACTGCTCCCTCAAAAGCTGGAAACGCTTGATCGGCAGGCATGCCTATTACTTGAGCAGAAGATAAGAGGGTAAAATTCTTGGAAGATAAAAGCAAGCTTTATTTAGAATGATAACACTGAAATCTTGAAAATCTGGAAATGTTTTCTGATTGAATTATCTGAGAAAATGAAACAATTGTGACTTCTGTGATTTTGGTGAATTATCACACGTTTCAAAGAGAATCCCAGGCCATCATTTTAACAAATATTTGTGATATTTGAGTTCCTGTCTGCTAGAGTATATAACAGTGTAATATTCTCTAGATTGCTTCTACATGGATGCAAATTAGCAAAAGTTCACCCCTGAAAGTTTGCTGGTAGGCTCTGTGGGTAATTTCTAAGTAGCAGGAATCATCTAATCAATTCTGGGGTTTGAAAATAATAATGATGATGTGAATTCTGTGGGAGGAAGAATCAATGCTTCTATGTCTTCTGTACTTAACACATTGTATCCTCAGCACCTACCAAGATCTCTGACATCTGCTGCACTCCCAGTAACTAGACAACAAAGAAAGAAGGGGACGAGGCCCCACTCCGGAGGAACACAGCTTAGGTTGCATCCACCCCATGTCACAGTTTCTCAAAGGAGCAGGAAACTGAATTTTTGGTTTTTATCCAGGCTCTTAGAGGCATGAAAAGATGCTTAAGTACGTTTCCCTGCAATGTTTGGACTTTGGTAATTTGAGGTTTCATATTTTAATTTTATATGTTAATGACTAGAGTAAAATGAATTTTGAATTATATGCCTCCCTAGGGTAAATTAACATACAAACATACCCAATACCTATAGATAGGTGGCCTATATTTTTTCAAACCAAGAATCAAGATTTAAAATATCTGACCTGACATCCATATGTTCTTGGTGAAAACCAAAGTGTTTGAAACAAGGGTCACTTCTGAGAACCAAGATTTTTTTCTCTCACACTTATCACTTATTTCAATTTTGCCTCAGTGTTGTTAATTATTACCTCATGCAAATTTAATATTTTAGCAGAACAGTTACAGAGTCTAGTTAAGTAAGGCTGTTGTAACACGCAGTTTAGACACCCTCAGCTGGCTGAGACAATTCAATACTCAGCAGCTGCAAAATGAGAATGTCAAAACAAGAAAAGTCCAAAGAATTTAAGCTATTTTAGGACCAAACATTTAAAAAAGGCAATCAGGCAAAAGAGAAAAAAAACACAAATAATATCATAAATATGAACAAGTTTTTTGAGAGACTGAATTCATCAAATTTCCAAGAACCAGGAGCACCTTGTCTCCAACTTGGGAGCTTGGCTTAAGGCTTGATTTTATTTTTTAAATTTTTATTCAGTAAGTGAAAGTGGCATTACTGACTTGTACTTTTTATACAGTCAACTATGTATGTCGAGTCGGAGAAGGCAATGGCACCCAACTCATGCACTGGAGAAGGAAATGGCAACCCACTCCAGTGTTCTTGCCTGGAGAACCCCAGGGACAGAGGAGCCTGGTAAGAGGCCCTCTATGGGGTCACACAGAGTCGGACATGACTGAAGCCACTTAGCAGCAGCAGCAGCTTGTAGGTCGAGTAACCAATTCCTGGTTTGTCCCTATCTCTATTTTTCTACCATGACCTTCAATAATTAGCTATTCATTTTAAAGGCTAAAGTCTAAGGCACTGGAGAAGGAAATGGCATATGAGAAACCTAGAGAGCATATTAAAAAGCAGAGACATCACTTTGCTGACCAAAGTCTGTATTGGCAAAGCTGTGATCTTTCCAGTAATCATGTACAGATGTGAGAATTGAACCATAAGGAAGGCTGAGCGCCAAAAAATTGTTGCTTTCAAACTGTGATGCTGGAGAAGATTCTTGAGAGTCCCTTGGACAGCAAGGAGGTCCAACCAGTCCATCCTAAAGAAAATCGTCCTGAATATTCATTGGAAGGACTGATGCTGAAGCTGAAGGTCCAATAGTTTGGTCACCTGATGAGAAGAACCAACTCATTGGAAAAGGCCCTGATGCTGGGAAAGCTTGAAGTCTAAAAGAGAAGGGGACGACAGAGGATGAGACGGTTAGATAGTATCACTGACTCAGTGGACATGAGTTTGAGCAGACTCCGGGAGGTAGGGAAGGACAGGGAAGGCTGGTGTGCTGCAGTCCATGGGGTCACAGAGAATCAGATACAACTGAGTGACTGAAGGACACCAACGAAGCAGAAGGAGTAAGAGAAGGGCCCTAGACAGGTGGACAGTGTGGGGTGCAGTGTGGCATGCACGTGCCAAGCTATCCTCCTCTTCTCAAAGGCAGAGAAGTCACAGGTCCCACAGGCCCCTGAATCCTGAATGATAAACAACCAAAGCCAAAAAATGCCAGTGGACAACAGCAGATGCCAGCTGAGCCACAAGACATCCAAGGCAAGAAGCCATCTCCACTTCTTTCTGAGTCTTGTGCTTGCTTTGGGTATCACCCCACTACCAGGATAGACTCAGTCCTTTGAGTGAAAAAAAATGTGAATTTCCTTGGGTTAAAATTCACGTAGACATTTAGTTGTAGAGCCACAGACTGAGTTTTATTTCACTTTATGTGCGCACGTTAAAACTTCACTGGATATTCTGTTTACAAAATGAAAACCGAGGTGTGTATGTTTCGTCCCCGTGATCGTCTATATTCAGACTTCATGTTCTTTTAATTCCTCTTTTGTTTAAGCTATCTTTTATCACTTTCCAAGGCATGGGGTATTTAAAGAAGTGGTTAAATATATCTCGGAACCATTCTTAGCTGTTCAGCTGTTCTGATTGCTAATGTGATTTCTTGCTCTGTTTAAACAACAGCTGTGGACCTCCTGCCCTATGTTCTCCCTTTGTATTTTAATGGTTTAAGCTGCATCCTAGGAAAATGTCCCTATGATTATTGCTACGTTATGGTATTGATAAACACAATGGTAAATGAAGGTTTGAAATGAAGTTAATTTGGTGTCAGTGTTCCTATACGTGTAAATACTGAAACTGACAATAAAACATTCTCACAGAGCTGTGGCCAGGCTGGTAAGAACAGGTCCCTCAAACACATTAACAAACAAATGGACAAGCACTGAGTGTTATGCAGCACAGATGCTTGAAGCCAGTAAATGAAGAAAATGGCACTTGTTTATTTCTAGGCATCGATGATCATGATAAGTAAAGTTTTTGTAGGAGATATTTCGTTATATAAAATCAGTAATTCACGTAACGTCCTATTTGGTTTTGTCATCCATTTTGCTCCGTTTGGCTTAACACTTGCATTCAGAAGATATTGAAAATTAAATATTCAAGGTATTTGCATTTTATTACGGAATTTCTAGGCATTAATACATTTGTCTTTCTTAGAATTACTGACACTTAGAGTGCATCTGGCCATTGGTGATAGGTTGCAATAATTTTTGCCATTTTGCAGTTTGCCTGGCTTCTGTGGATGTCACAACAAGGTGTGGGAGGAGGCCGGAGGCTGAAGGGACCCACTGCAGAGCCTCTGCCCACTGGTTCGGATGAGAGCACCATTCTCGTGTCTTGCCAGAACCACAGTAATTTTTGACAGGAAAGAGAATTTGTGGCTTTAATTTAATCTTAAAACCACATCACTGTTTCCACTTCAACTTTGGAGATGATATGTGGGTTTCAACCTAACTAACATGGAAAACTACCTACTGAAAGAATAAAAATACTGACAGCACGGCAGTATTATTGTTGACAGTTTAGTAAATGCCAGGCCCTTGGCAAGATTACCAAAAATATGCCTTCCCTAATATTCCAGATAAACAAGGAGGGGAGTGCGTGTGGATTAGAGGCGGGTAGGTGTTCTGAGAGGAGGAAAGGGAAAGAGTAGGCTTGTGATGTGGGGAATGGTCCTTTGTAACCCGAAGTCATAACACCTGGGAGACTGAGCAGCAAGTCTAAGCACGTGATGCTGGAGCTGATGCTCTAACCTCCTACTGGTCTCCAGAAAGGGAGTGAAGATGAAGGGGCTGGTGGAGGCTGGCATTATCCTTCCCATTTATGGATGAGAAATTAAAACTATGAAAATTAAGTAACTTCCTCAGGGTTAAGTAAAGAGTAGAGCAAGAATGTAATCTATTTACAATGTAGATTTTTCCTATCATACCAAGCCACCTCCTAAGAATTAACTTTGCATGTATTATTTGGCTAACGATTTCTATTTTAAGTTCTCAGGATTATGGAACCAATAGATCAGTGTCATTAATAGGCAACTCACTGGCACTCACTTCTAAAAGTAACAGAGGGTAAGAATTTATAATCTGACAAAATAGATAACAAGAGTCCAAAGAATCAGGATTACTGAAACCATCAAAACTGCACTAGAGAATTAGAGATAGCACTGCTGATAAAATCAGCAAATGGAAAGATGTGGTAGGAAAAGGTTAACCTTTCACAAGGAAGCAATGAAATATTAGTATTCCATCTGGTTTCCAGAAGAACTAGAGGATAATATACTTGAATGTATTAAAACCTCCTACAAGATTCTTTAAATTGCGCTTAGGGAAAAGCAAAGCTGTATATGTATTATGCCTGTTCGTGATTCAGGAAATATCCCACAATTGTGTATGAGTGCACGTGTATAAATTTGTGGATGAGGAAACACAAATAAAACACCAAAACCTTTATTGCAGGAAGAAGGTGGTTATTCCATCTTCTTGCCTACATCCAAAGAGTTGGGTAACAATTTCATGAAGTCAGGAAACTATATCAATTGACAATTCATTTCAACCAATGTAGAATCTTATTTCAGTGTGAACTTTCATTTCTTTGCTAAAATCTTTGCCTACTCCCTCAATCTGTCATGTATCCATCTAAAAACTATGGAGCATTAAATCCATTAAATTTAAACATATGTGAAGGAGTCATGGGAGTCAGATGTCTGAGATAATTATCTGTTACAGATCAATAGAGTATTGAAAGAGGGGAAAGGGAGTTTGGACAGGAGAAGCAAATTAAGATAGTAAGAGAACACTATAAGTTAGCAACTTGACACACTTTTATACAGCTGGAATCAGAGAAAGTTAATATCTTCATATTTTACAAGATACTTTTTATTGATAGCATGTTTTCTAAGGATAAAATTTGGATAAAATATGTTGAATTGACACTAAAGATGGCTGCTGCTGCTGCTAAGTCACTTGAGTCGTGTCTGATTCTTGATCCAAGGTTTATGGGCCCCAAAGCTCATACCTCAATAATCTGGAGACCCAACTTTAAGAGGGGAAAAAGCACCATAAAGTTAGACATTACAGCACAGGTACGAAGACTTGGAAGGAACTTGTCCAAGTGGGGTCTTGAAGTTCAAATACATTAACTTCTGATGCAGACACATATTCAAATGTTGGAGGTTATATTTCATTCTGAAAAGAACCTCTAAAAAATTTCAATAGTGGACTTAGTAGCAAAGGTCACAGAAACAACCAGTTTTTCCAAGTAAATGGCATTTTCACCGATTTTTGTCTGCAATCCATGTTCCTCCAGGACGCCTGACACTCAGCTTTAATAAACTGAAGTCACTGCTGCCCTGCGGACCTGAGTAGAATCTCCGCTTCGTCACTGTGGATGACGCCACCAACAGAATGATGATTCGACATTTCTGGCTTTTCCCAGGATTAAAATACCATGTAGAAAGCACACCTGTGTTGCCAGTGATACATTACATAATTTACTGGTATTTGCAAGATGGTTTACATGGTATAATTTCATTTAATGAAAATGTATCTCTCTGATTTGAAGTTGTAGTTAAGCTGTATTTCATTCTTCATGTCTTTTCTGAACAGTGCCCTGTTTTTAGTTTTCAATTCTTACTCTATTATTTTGGGGTTTTCCAAATTTTCTTCAATTAGTAGGCATTAATTTAAAAATGTATTTTAGACATTGAAACAACAGTGCAATGTGAGATAAATGTCAATACATTAACTCAAAAATAAAAGAAACATTATTCTGGTGACATGGTACAAGTAGAAAGTCTGTTGAATCACAGTGCATTGCACCCTCAAGAAAATTCGCAATATTGTGTCTTCTGCACAAGTAAAATCTTGGTGACATATGCGAAAACATTCACAATTTTCTTGGTGTGAAAAAAAACTACAACTGCCCTATTTTTATTGCTTCTTCTATGCAATAAAAATATAACTTTTCCTTAACTGAGTGACATGCATAAATTTACCGTATGTGAGAAAAGAGATTAAATCAGAATCCATTCTGCTTTCATCTTACTTACCTTCATCCAGGCATCATAGTCCCATTGGAAGGATTTCTAGTCAATTGTGTTAGTTTCAGGTTGTCTTTTTAAATATCATATACTCTCAACTTAACATTCAGCAATCTGGTGCCCATGAGTTTCTAGTTTCCGCAGTAGTTCAATTTTTAGAACAATAAAACCATAGGCTGTTTTGGGGATCCAATATATTCTAACAAATGAGAAAGAAGACATTATAAAGAGTTAATAAATGTTGGATATCTATATCACAGTTATATTGCTTCATCTAAAACCCCAGCGGGTGATTAATAGCTTTAGTAAAAGGACACTCACACAAACCACCAAAGTGAGCACATAAGGTCCATTTTCAGTAACAAAAAGAGAAAGCGAAAAGCCATCTGAAAACTATGGCATTTGTTAAGTAGTAAATATTAAAAGGGGACGACAGAGGATGAGAGGGCTGGATGGCATCACTAACTCGATGGATGTGAGTCTGAGTGAACTCCGGAATTGGTGATGGACAGGGAGGCCTGGCGCGCTGCAATTCCTGGGGTCGCAGAGAGTCAGACATGACTGAGCGACTAAACTGAAATATTAAAATGCAAAAAAGAAAAGTTATAGAATATACTTTATATAGTTAAGCAAAAGGCACTATTCAAGGTACTTTCTCTTTCTCTCACCCTACTTGTTAAATGTATTATAAATTCATAAATACATAGCAAATTTATTGAGAAAAATTTAAAAGACATATCTATGTATGGAATTTGGAGATATCTACCTGCTTAAAAAAGATATAATAGTATCCAAAAGCTAGATGTAAAGAAATATAATATAAATGATTTTTAAAAAGTGAAAATGTTAGTCGCTTCAGTCATAAGCAACTCTTTTTGACCCCATGGACTGTAGCCAGGCTCCTCTGTCCATGGAATTCTTCAGACAAGAATACTGGAGCGACTTGCCATTTCCTTTTCCAATGGATCTTCCTGACTCAGGGATCCAACCCGTGTCTCCTGCATTGCAGGCAGTTTCTTTACTGTTGAGCCACCAGGGAAGCCCATTGATGATAAATGGAGTGTTAATTTCTAGAATATGAAAAGTGCTATTTGATAATTATAAGATAAAGAAAAAATAAGGATTTAGATAAGGATTTAAATGTTCAAGGTCCACTATGATAACCAGAGGACAAGTGTGGCCACTTAGTTAAAGATTAAAATTCAGTTTCTCAGTGACATTACTACATTTCAAAAGAATATGTCTACTATGGTAGAAAGTTCTATGGAAGGATGCTGTTTTAAATTGTCAACTGATATAAGAGCAAATATAAATGGCCAACTTGAAAACTAAAAAAATATGGCCGGTATTACTAGTGTGTGGCAACAGTGATTAAAAGGAGCAGAGTGTATTATTTCATGCTCAGCACACTGGCAAGGCATGGAGGGAGCAAGCGTCTCCTCCCTGCATGGGATTCATTTATTCTTACCATTATCAAAGAATATGGCACAGAATATCACGTGTAAAAGCAAACCAGCAATATTTATTTTATAACATTTTATAATATGTGTGCGTGTTTTGTACAAAACTTGACAACAGTGACTCCTGGCAATCTGAAATATGTATGAGGGTGTTTATGAAAGTCTTGCTTGTAATGACTGAAAGCAAGCAAACAGAAATGAAACCTAAAAACAAAGAATTGCCCATCAATAGAGAAGTAGCTGAATATATTACATTGAGCTCACATCTTGGAATACTCTGCAGACACTGAAAACAATAAGTTAAAACGTTACAAGCAGACTTGGAGTGGTGCCAACAAAGAGCTGTAAGGAAAAGAGAAAGATTTAGAAAAAATGTGCATAATAGAAACTTACTTTTTTGCAAAGCAAAAATGGCTAATACATTTACACACATATTCACACCTATTAGGGTCTTCTCAGGTGGCTCATCCAGCCAGTGTAGGAGAGGCTGGAGGTGCAGTTTCAATCCCTAGGCTGGGAAGATCCCCTGGAGGAGGAAATGATAGCCCACTCCAGTGCTCTTTCCTGGAGGATCCCATGGACAGAGCAGCCTGGTGGCTATAGTCCATGGGGTCGCAAAGAGTCAAACATGATTGAGCGACTGAGCATGTACGTCACACCTACTGGCCAATGCAAGTATATATGTATATGTGATTATCCGAGCATGGAAATAAAGGAAGGCTACAAATTAGATTGCTTATTTTGTTAACATGCTGTGGAGATGAGAATGGAGAATCCAAGATGGGAAAAGGGACAGTTAAGCATAAAAGCATTTTAAAAATATAAGATTTGATTATTAATATAGTCATGTGCATTTATATGTACCTATATCTGTGTCAAGACAGTAAAATAATTTTAAAAATCATGCTTTCTAAACCTAGAGAAAATTTTAATTATCCAGATTGAATTTTAATGCACATTTCTTTTCCAAAACACTGAATAAGCTATTTCTCAGAACATATTGCTTGATTGTTTTATTTAGATGTCAGTAAAGCTTTTTCTTTTTTACATATAGATGTAACTAACACATTCTAGGAAAAGCATAATTTTTCTTCAAATAAGCATAATTAGAAGGATTAAGATACTTATATTAAGAAATATAAGGAATGCTGGAAATGAGAGGCAGGTATAATTTAAAATTTTCTGATTGCCACATTTAAAAAGTGAGAGGAAGAAGGTGAGATCAATTTTAGTAATATATTCTTTTTAATTCCAAATATCTCAGACATTATCATGTCAGGAAGTAGTTAATGTAAAAACTACTGAAATGCTTTTCAGCACTTTCTCATATTAAGCCCTTGACAGCCTGGGTGTTTTACACTCAGCGCTTCCAGTCTGTGTGCCCAGCGTCCAATGCTCCACGCCCGCTGGAGTGGCCAGAGTAGAGCCAGGCAACTGGGAAAAAAGGAAGGACTGGTTTTAAAATGTGGCTGTAGTAAAAGTTTTGCTCGACGGATAGAGGAGTCCAGGACGTTCTGGTTTTTCAGCTGTGTTCTTTGGCACACCTCATGCAAGCGGCATATAGCGCTTCCGGAACAAAGATTTGCCCGACGTTTCAGAATTTCTCCCCTCCCGGAGTGTCATTGAGAGGCAACGGACCCGGCACCACCTAACTTTAAAGTGTGCGGAGTGGTGGCTGGACTTACATGCGCTGTGCAGTAATTACCACAACAGGCCCAGTTAACATCCGTCACCTCACACAGATATAGAAAGAAAGCAAAGAGGAAAATGCTTTTTTCCATGAGGCGGGAACTCTTGGGGTCCACTCTCTTAACTTTCACATGCACCGTTCAGCAGCGTCAGTCACAGTTGTTATGTAGTAAAATGTTTTCTAAGAATCTGTAGGAACGTTTTTCCTTGATGCCTGCAAAAACTGCCCTTGTCTCACACAGAGGGTCGTTTCAGAAGTGGGGGCGCAATGGAGAAATGTGTGTGTTTGTGAGCGATTGTGTGCATGTGAGTGTGTCTGAGTGTGTGAGAGTGTGTGTGTGAGTATGTGTCACTGTGTTTCTTGTAGACTCTGAACTTTTCACCTTGAAGCAATTCATTACAACCATTTACAGAACTTTCCTTTCCTAAAATTGAGTCTTAATTGCAACTCAAATTCATAGATTCAGAATTTCCAATTCAGAGATGAGTGTTTACTATTTTTTTAAATGCATACCTCATGAATCTGAGGAAATAAAGTCTATTTTTGATGAACCCTGCTTTAGAAGTTTTGCTTCCGTTTTTGGCCTGCAGGCTTCTCAGCCCTCTGATTTTACAGATATTTCTCTTGTGTTTTAGTAATACATTCTTTTTAATTCCAAATATCTCAAACATTATCATGTCAGGAGGTAGTTAATGTAAAATCTCTGAAATGCTTTTCAGTACTTTCTCATATTAAGCCCTTGACAGCCTGGGTGTTTTACACTCAGCGCTTCCCAGTCTGTGTGCCCAGCGTCCAATGCTCCACACCCGCTGGAGTGGCCAGAGTAGAGCCAGGCAACTGGGAAAAAAGGAAGGACTCCCACTTTTTGTCCCACTGTTTTTTTCTCTTCACCTTGCTTATGATCTTTCCTAACCTGGTTATTCAACAGAGAAAAAAAAAAAAAAAAAACAGACGGATTAATGTGTCTCCCTGAAATGTCTTTACTAATGCATGACTTGAGGCCTCATTGCCCCGGGCAGTTCATTTGCCTGCGGAGATTAGTAATGTTACAGAAGGAATACAAATGCATGGTTGTCGCTGTGAAAAATAGAACTTCGCAGCAAAACAATTCTCTGGGCAAGCCCATTTATTATGTGGTTAAAGACTGCTGTTTGCTTTCCCTTTTTTCATCAGGGAGTCTAGTGCTACCTGCCCTTGCAATAGGGGGGAGGTCTAGTTCTTCTGCCTAGCCCGGAGGTGGTGGATAGGACACCGATGGGATAAAAGAAAAGCCTGGGGGCTTGGAGAGGAATCCAGGAGGGAGAAGGTGGAAGCAGCCTGAACCCTGTGGGGAGGAAGTGATACACTCAACCGTCAGGGACAACCCTGAGATCCCAGTTAGGATGCTGAATAGCAGCTTCCTCCCAGGTCATTGCAAAGGGACAGGAGGTTGAAGCCCAAGGAAATACGAGGCCCCGTGCCACAGGCAAGGGGCTGGAGATTCTGTACCACCCCTGGGTCTATGCTGCCTACTTACCAAAAAAAAAAGAAAGAAAAAAAAAACCAACACACACACACACACACACACACACAATGCGAGAGTTGTGAGTTTTATTTGGAGCAAAATGAGGACTGTGGCCTGGGAGACAACACCTTAGATCATTCTGAGAGACTGCTCCAAAGAGGAGGGGGAAAGTTCAGGATATCTGTGATTTTGGTGAAGGCTGAATACACACAATCATGTGGTATTTTTCCAGAAGTTTTTACTAGTTTAGTGAAGCCTTCACTAGTCCTGAGGAGCAGTCATCACCATAAAGGAGTTTCATGCTTTTCTAGATATGAGGAGTTGTAAGAAATGGGCTCATAAAACCTATTATCAGCTCCTGATAATAGCTAACTATCTGAAGACCCATCCCGCCAGGCTTTCCTAAGCACAGAGTGTCTCATTTCTGCTCTCCACCCTGACCTCCTTCCTTGGTTCTCAGTCCAGTCGCTCAGTCATGTCCGACTCTTTGTGACCCAATAGACTGCAGTGCGCCAGGCCTCCCTGTCCATCACCAACTCTTGGAGCTTGCTCAAATTCATATCCATTGAGTCAATGATGCCATCCAACCACCTCATCCTCTGTTGTCCCCTTCTCCTCCCGCCTTCAATCTTTCCCAGCATCAGGGTCTTTTCCAATGAGTCAGTTCTTTACATCAGGTGGCCAAAGTATTGGACTTTCAGCTTCAGCGTTAGTCCTTCCAATGAATATTCAGGACTGATTTCCTTTAGGATGGACTGGTTTGACCTCCTTGCAGTCCAAGGGACTCTCGAGAGTCTTCTCCAACACCACAGTTCAAAAGCATCAATGCTTCGGTGCTCCATTTTCTTTATGGTCCAACTGTCACATCCATGGTGGTGTCGAAGGTCAGGGGCTGCAGCAGCACCTGATTTAATCCTTGTTGAGGAAGATGGCACGTGCCCATGTGTAGTTGACAATGTTGATTTATACTTGGGTCAGGCCTCACAGGCGACTCAGGGGACACTTGCCTGAGGGAGTAAAGTGACCACAGAGAGGGACAGAGCGTTGGCCACTTGCGCAATTCAGAGAAACACAGAGCCCCTTGTGGCGGGAGGCTGTGCTGGACTCTTCTCCAAGCTGAGGAGGCAGAGTGTGGGTGTCAGTCAGCAGGGACTGCTGAGCCCGCCTTTGAAGGAGAGAGTGCTTGGAGATGAGGGCCTTGCCCAGAGCACAGCAAAGGAATAACGGGAGAATAGTCAGAGCTCAGGGCGGTGAGGAAACTGTCCGAAATCCCGAGGCCACGAGTCTGATTTCCTGCAGCCAGACACTTCTTAGGGGCTACACCCTGAGGACTAAGGTTCTTCATCCACAAAAGACTGTGAATGGCCTAGACGTCAGAGCAGAATCTGCTTTAAGCCAGAAGTGACACTTAATTAATTTTTCCCTGCTCGGAAGGGACAAATTACTTAACTAAAAATCTAAATTAATTATTCTGCCTATCCATTTTGTAATGAGAGCTAATATTTGACTGCAACAAATAGATAAAGGAATGAATGATTTAATGAAATAATCATCATTGCATGGATATTTGAATGGTGCTGAAGAAAATGGAGCTACTCTACGTTCAAGGTCCAGAGGAGCGGCTGTGAGGAGATACCCCTCGTCCAAGGTAAGGAGCAGCAGCTGCGCTTTGCTGGAGCAGCCATGAAGACATACCCTACATCCAACATAAGAGAAACCCAAGTAAGATGGTAGGTGTTGCGAGAGGTATCAGAGGGCAGACACACAAACCATAATCACAGAAAACTAGTCAGTCTGATCACACGGACCACAGCCTTGTCTAACTCAATGAAACTAAGCCATGCCATGTGGGGCCACCCAAGATGGGCAGCTCATGGTGGAGAGGTCTGACAGAATGTGGTCCACTGGAGAAGGGAATGGCAAACCGCTTCAGTATTCTTGCCTTGAGAACCCCATGAACAGTATGAAAAGACAAAATGATAGGATACTGAAAGAGGAACTCCCCAGGTCGGTAAGGTGCTCAATATGCTACTGGAGATCAGTGGAGAAATAACTCCAGAAAGAATGAAGGGATGGAGCCAAAGCAAATATAATACCCAGTTGTGGATGTGACTGGTGATAGAAGCAAGATTTGATGCTGTAAAGAGCAATATTGCATATGAACCTGGAATGTGAGATCCATGAACCAAGGCAAATTGGAAGTAGTCAAACAGGAGATGGCAAGAGTGAATGTCGACATTCTAGGAATCAGCAAACTAAAATGGACTGGAATGGGTGAATTTAACTCAGATGATCTTTATATCTACTACTGAGGGCAGGAATCCCTTAGAAGAAATGGAGTAACCATCATGGTCAACAAAAGAGTCCAAAATGCAGTACTTGGATGCAATCTCAAAAATGACAGAATGATCTCTGTTCATCTCCAAGGCAAACCATTCAATATCACAGCAATCCAAGTCTATGCCCCAACCAGTAACACTGAAGAAGCTAAAATTGAATGGTTCTATGAAGACCTACAAGACCTTTTAGAACTAACACCCAAAAAAGATGTTCTTTTCATTATAGGGGACTGGAATGCAAAAAGTAGGAAGTCAAGAAACACCTGGAGTAACAGGCAAATTTGGCCTTGGAATGCAGAATGAAGCAGGGCAAAGGCTAATAGAGTTTTGCCAAGAGAACACACTGGTCATAGCAAACACCCTCTTCCAACAACACAAAAGAAGACTCTACACATGGACATCACCAGATGGTCAACACCAAAATCAGACTGATTATATTCTTTGCAGCCAAAGATGGAGAAGCTCTATACAGTCAGCAAAAATAAGACTGGGAGCTGACTGTGGCTCAGATCATGAACTCCTTATTGCCAAATTCAGACCTAAAGTGAAGAAAGTGGGGAAAACCAGTAGAACATTCAGGTATGACCTAAATCAAATCCCTTATGATTATACAGTGGAAGTGAGAAATAGATTTAAGGGTCTAGATCTGATCGATAGAGTGCCTGATGAACTATGGAATGAGGTTCGTGACATTGTACAGGAGACAGGGATCAAGACCATCCCCATGGCAAAGAAATGCAAAAAAGCAAAATGGCTGTCTGGGGAGGCCTTACAAATAGCTGTGAAAAGAAGAGAAGGGAAAAGCAAAGGAGAAAAGGAAAGATATAAGCATCTGAATGCAGAGTTCCAAAGAATAGCAAGAAGAGA
>SJXQ01009061.1:39917-52707 GCA_006408695.1 Aepyceros melampus
AATTGCAAACAAACACTGGATCATGGAAAAAGCAAGAGAGTTCCAGAAAAACATCTATTTCTGCTTTATTGACTATGTCAAAGTCTTTGACTGTGTGGATCACAATAAACTATGGAAAATTCTAAAAGACATGAGAATCCCAGACCACCTGACCTGACTCTTGAGAAACCTTTATGCAGCTCAAGACGCAACAGTTAGAACTGGACATGGAACAACAGACTGGTTCCAAATAGGAAAAGGAGTAAGTCAAGACTGTATATTGTCACCCTGCTTATTTAACTTCTATGCAGAGTACATAATGAGAAATGCTGGGCTGGAAGAAGCACAAGCTGGAATCAAGATTGCTGGGAGAAATATCAATAACCTCACATATGCAGATGACACCACCCTTATGGCACAAAGTGAAGAGGAACTAAAAAGCCTCTTGATGAAAGTGAAAGAGGACAGTGAAAAAGTTGGCTTAAAGCTCAACATTCATAAAACGAAGATCATGGCATCTGGTCCCATCACTTCATGGGAAATAGATGAGGAAACAGTGTCAGACTTTTTATTTTTGGGGGCTCCAGAATCACTGCAGATGGTGATTGCAGCCATGAAATTAAAAGATGCTTACTCCTTGGAAGAAAAGTTATGACCAACCTAGATAGCATATTGAAAAGCAGAGACATTACTTTGCCAACAAAGGTCCATCTAGTCAAGGATATGGTTTTTCCAGTGGTCGTGTATGGATGTGAGAGTTGGACTGTGAAGAAAGCTGAGTCCTGAAGAATTGATGCTTTTGAACTGTGGTGTTGGAGAAGACTCTTGAGAGTCCCTTGGACTACAAGGAGATCCAACCAGTCCATTCTAAAGGAGATCAGTCCTGGGTGTTCTTTGGAAGGACTGATGCTAAAGCTGAAACTCCAGTACTTTGGCCACCTCATGCGAAGAGTTGACTCATTGGAAAAGACTGTGTGCTGGGAGGGATTGGGGGCAGGAAGAGAAGGGGACGACAGAGGATAAGATGGCTGGATAGCATCACCAACTCGATGGACATGAGTTTGCATGAACTCCAGGAGTTGGTGATGGACAGGGAGGCCTGGTGTGCTGCAATTCATGGGGTCGCAAAGAGTCAGACACGACTGAGAGACTGAACTGACCTGAACTGAGGGAAATAGGAGCTGCAAGACCAAAAAAAAAATTTTTATGGCAAAATGCCCTACTCTTTAAGTTTAAGCAATAAACTCACTTAGAAGTTAATAACAAGATACAAAAGAAAATATAATTCTATGAAAGTAAGTGTGATAGTTTCTATAGAATACTGTTACTAGTCAAGGTATACTGAGAAAATAATGCTGTAGAATAGAGCCCACAGCCTGGGCTTTATTAAGATATACTTCACTCCTTCTCTGAGCAGCTCACCCTGTGAGCAGAAAAACTGTTCACTTTACTTAGAACAGAACACCCTTTACAGAGCATTCAGACTGTGGCTTGCAAATCTGCTCCTCCTTCTCCACTAAGTTTAAAGATACTTGTTGCCCTAGAAGAAAAGATGACTCTAGTCTTTTTCTAAAGACTAGAAAAATAGTATACTATTTGAATAAATAGTATTTCAGTTAAAAGCTTATATGTGAGCAGTAATGACATCATTGGGGTGTCCCAGTTGGCTCAGTGGTAAAATAATTCCCTAGCCAATGCAGGAGACACAGGTTTGATCCCTGGGTTGGAAAGATCGCTTGGAGAAGGAAATAGCAACCCACTCCAGTATTCTTTCCTGGAGAATTCCATGGTCAGAGGAGCCTCCTGAGCTATATAGTCCATGGGATAGTAAAGAATCAGACATGACTTAGGGACTGCACAACAACAAATTGTCCCCTTTGCAGTAGTTTAAGTTTTGTTGTTATTGTTATTGTGAAAGGGTTTTCATTTAGATGGATATTTAGTCTTTTAAGCAAGTTGCCTTATCAGTTCAGTTCAGTCGCTCGGTCATACCTGACTCTTTGCGACCCCATGGACTGCAGCACGCCAGGCCTCCCTGTCCATCACCAATGCCTGGAGCTTGCTCAAACTCATGTCCATTGAGTCGGTAATGCCATCCAGGCTCTCATCCTCTGTCATCCCCTTCTCCTCCCGCCCTCAATCTTTCCCAGCACCAGGGTCTTTTCCAATGAGTCAGTTCTTCACATCATGTGGCCAAAATATTGGACTTTCAGCTTTGACATCAGTCCTTCCAATGAATATTCAGGACTGATTTCCTTTAGGATTGACTGGTTGGATCTCCTTGCAGTCCAAGAGACTCTCAAGAGTCTTCTCCAGTACCACAGTTCAAAAGCATCAATTCTATGCTCAGCTTTCTTTATGGTCCAACTCTCACATCCGTACATGACTACTGGAAAAATCATAGCTTTGACTAGATGGACCTTTGTTGGCAAAGTAATGTCTCTGCTTTTAAATATGCTGTCTACATTGATCATAGCTTTTCTTCCAAGGAGTAAGTGTCTTTTAATTTCATGGCTGCAGTCACCATCTGTGCAGATTTGGGAGCCCAGGAAAATAAGGTCTGTCAGTGTTTCCATTGTTTCCCATCTATTTGCTATGAAGTGATGGGACCAGATACCATGATCTTAGTTTTCTGAATGTTGAGTTTTAAGTCAACTTTTTCACTCTTCTCTTTCACTTTCATCAAGAAGTTCTTTAGTTTCTTTGCTTTCTGCCAAAAGCGTGGTATCATCTGCATATCTGAGGTTATTGATATTTCTCCCAGCAATCTTGATTCCAGCTTGTGCTTCATCCAGCCCAGCATTTTGCATGATGTACTCTGCATATAAGTTAAATAAGCAAGGTGACAATATACAGCCTTGATGTACTCCTTTCCCAATTTGCAACCAGTCTGTTGTTCCATGTCCAGTTCTAACTGTTGCTTCTTGACCTGCATACAGATTTCTCAAGAGGCAGGTCAGGTGGTCTGGTATTCCCATCCCTTTCAGAATTTTCTACAGTTTGCTGTGATCCACACAGTCAAATGCTTTGGCATAATCAATAAGGCAGAAGTAGATATTTTTCTGGAACTCTTGTGCTTTTTCAATGACAAAATGGATGTTGATAATTTGATCTCTGGTTCCTCGCCTTTTCTAAATCTATGTGGAACATCTGGAAGTTCACAGTTCACATACTGTTGAAGCCTGGCTTGGAGAATTTTGAGCATTACTAGTGTGTGAGATGAGTGCAATTGTGCTGTAGTTTGAACATTCTTTGGCATTGCCTCTCTTTGGGATTAGAATGAAAACTGACCTTTTCCAGCCCTGTGGCCTTATATTGGCCCTTATATTAAGACCTTATAAGAAGTTTTTCTAAGTCTAGACTGAACGTCTTTTTTTAATTTATTATTATTTTTTTAAATATAAATTTATTTATTTTAATTGGCAGTTAATTACTTTACAATATTGTATTGATTTTGCCATACATCAATGAATCCGCCACAGGTATACACGTGTTCCCCATCCTGAACCCTGCTCCCTCCTCCCTCCCTGTACCATCCCTCTGGGTCGTCTCAGTGCGCCAGCCCCAAGCATCCAGTAAGACTGAACTTCTTAATACTGCCACCATACATCTATAGCAATCGTTTCTTTAAGTGCTTGAAATAAAATTAAATAGATGCACAGCTTTTGCCAAAGTAAGACTTTAAAAACTCGATTCTGTTCATTTGCAGAAATTAGAGATAGTATTTCTTCACAGATTAGCATAGAAATGGGGTAAACACTTAGAAGTATGTGTGTGTGGTTCACAAGATATTAAGTTGCTATTCTTTCATCATACGACCGATTTTGTTTATAATCTCTAAGACTTTCCACTTTTTCCTTTTCCTCTTGTCCAGTTTCTTATGTCAGGTATTTCATGATGTGACCATAACCCTTTTGTCTCTTAATGCACACACAGTGAATAACAGACTATGAGAGCTAGGAATTCTGCCCACTGGGGAAGCCTGCCTTTGCCAGCCTCTTTCAGGCAGTGTTCTGAGAAGGCTGCAGCCAAGAAGCAGTCCACTTCTCACCAGGGGCTCATGAACGACAGGGCCCTGGGTGTTTATTCCTCAGTCACGTGTTCTTACGGAAGCCTCCATGGTCTTTAAGTGCTTGAAATAAAATTAAATAGATGCACAGCTTTTGCCAAAGTAAGACTTTAAAAACTCGATTCTGTTCATTTGCAGAAATTAGAGATAGTATTTCTTCACAGATTAGCATAGAAATGGGGTAAACACTTAGAAGTATGTGTGTGTGGTTCACAAGATATTAAGTTGCTATTCTTTCATCATACGACCGATTTTGTTTATAATCTCTAAGACTTTCCACTTTTTCCTTTTCCTCTTGTCCAGTTTCTTATGTCAGGTATTTCATGATGTGACCATAACCCTTTTGTCTCTTAATGCACACACAGTGAATAACAGACTATGAGAGCTAGGAATTCTGCCCACTGGGGAAGCCTGCCTTTGCCAGCCTCTTTCAGGCAGTGTTCTGAGAAGGCTGCAGCCAAGAAGCAGTCCACTTCTCACCAGGGGCTCATGAACGACAGGGCCCTGGGTGTTTATTCCTCAGTCACGTGTTCTTACGGAAGCCTCCATGGGGCCGCTGGTCAGCATTCAAGCTCCAGCTCATGCAAACTTATTAGGACCTTTTGGGCCTGTCATAGTCTGTGTGGGGGCTGGAAAAGAATTTCCAGAGATGAGGCAGTGTGAGGGGAGAATGGAGCTTATTAGAGAGGGAGGTGTTGTTGAACAACGGCCAGTTCAAGGGAGAGCTGACCCCTTTTGCGAGCAAGTAGTCAATTTTTATAGCCTCGAGACACAGAAAATTTCTGCTGGAAGGAGGTATTAGGTGATTTGTTCAGATGTCAGAGTGGGTGACAGGGTGAGTATTACGGCGTCAGCAGCTGGTTAGTCTAGATCATGAGGCTCAGGGCGGCAGTTCGTACGGGGCTCAGGTAATCCTGCAGATTTTTGTCCTGTGACCTTGGTAGAAGGTTCCACACCTGTGACCTTCCTTTAGGGCTCCAGAGAACCTCTCAAGCCTCCCTCTTAAATACCGTTTCTCCATGGTTATGAATCGCGGTGGAGAATACCCAGCATTATGGTGTAGGGCTGAGCTTATCACTAGCTCATGATGGACGATAGTTATGTAAAGTCTGAGCAGACATGCATTTGATCTCTACTCAGTCCCAGGAGAAAGCCAGACATAGTTCTTTTAAAGGAGCATAAGGTATGTGTGCAGCAGGAGATGACTTTTCTCCAACATTAACCGATCTCTGCCAGCATGATCCTGTTTGAACTTGCCAGAGTCAAGTTCGTTTCTCATAAACACTGTAATTATGATGGGATTTCTGAGGCCCAAATATTACAGAAGCTTCACCAGCCTGGGCATGATACAGAGTCTTTTCTTGTTCTGTGTGCAGGGCGCTAAGTTTCTCCAGTCCTGTCCAACTCTCTGTGACCCCATAGGCTGTAGCCCACCAGGCTCCTCTGTCCATGGGATTCTCCAGGCAGGAACACTGGAGTGGGTTGCCCTGCTCTCCTCCAGGGGATCTTCCCGACCCAGAGACTGAACCTGTGTTTCTTAGGTCTCCTGCGCTGGCAGGCAGTTTCTCTACCACTGGAGCCAGCTGGGAAGTTCTCTGTTTCTCTATGCCTCACTCAAAATAGCAGATTAATGGGATATGTAGCCAATAGACCAGACTTAATATGCTCTATGTTGACTACAGTATGAAAAAGACCCACCTATATGATGTGCCATGCTTTAGTAACTGGAGGTGCAATGTGCAACATCTTAGCTGCCACTTTGGAGGGACAGGTAGAGACGCTCCAGATCCTCATCAGGTACATGACAGTTAAAGCCAGTAAATGTAAGAGGGCAGTAAGGGTTTTGTGAGCAAGCTTAATAACAACTCTTAACTCCTGAGCTCCAGGATGGAGGCCAGTAGAAAATGGCAAAATTAGGTTGTTTGTTTCAATGAAAATGGCTGGTCCTGATAGATACTTTGCTGGGGATATGACTTATTACCAGTCAGCAAGTTTTTTTGTTAACTAAGCTCTGCTTCCGTTTACTATGCAGAACCATGGTATAAAGTCTACTTTTGGTCCCTGAGGACTGAAAGTCAAGATTTATGTCACTAAAGAACATTTACCTTCAACTCTCACATTTAACAATTTGGAGCCTTCTGAATGAACTAGGTCCTCAGATTTACTTTAAGTGGTATGAAGACGTTTTGTCCTTGATGAGTTATTGTCATTTGGGTTCTAAAATCATTTAGAATCACTAAACATATGAAACTTCTTGTGAGAAATAACTAGCAATTACTCTTCTATTGAAAAAGAGAAATTGTGATGTAAACCCATTAAATCCTGTCTTTAAATTCAAGAACAAGGACCAGTGCTAGTGGTTGCCTGGGGCTCCAGGTGGAAACTGAGACTTCCTGTAAATGGGTATGGGGGATGTTATTAGAAGAATGTGAAAGTGAAACTGAAAATCGCTTAGTCCTGTTTGACTCTTTGCGACCCCATAGACTATATAGTCCATCATACTCTCCAGGCCAGAATGCTGGAGTGGGTGGCCTTTCCCTACTCCAGGGGATCTTCCCAACCCAAGGATCGAACCCAGGTCTCCCACATTGCAAGCGGATTCTTTATTATCTGAGCCCCCAGGGAAGCCCTATTAGAAGAGTGAAAGCATTCTAAGACTGATTTTTAAAAACTTATTTATTTGGGTGCACTAGGTCTTCTCTGTGGCATGAGGGATCTGTTAGTTGTGGCATGCAAACTCTTAGTGTAGTATGTGGCCTCTGGTTCCATGACCAGGGATTGAACCCAGGCCCCCCACATTGGGATCATGGAGTCAGCTACTGGACCACCAGGGAAGTCCCTAAAATTAATTTTTGATGATAGTTGCTCTACTTGCTAAAGTTACTAAAATCATTGAATTGTATACCTGAAATGGGTAAATTTTATGACATATAAAATATCTCAAAAAAGTTGTCAAGAAAAGTTAACATATGCATGCCAGCTTAAGTAATTTGGAGATTAATTGTTTGCTCTTGATAAAGAAATCAAAATTAATAGGTTCTACATGCAATTGGATTTTTAGGATGAAATAGTAAAGGAGTCCATACCTTCATATCAATCAGCACAAAACTGATGTATTAGAGTATAATTGCTTTGTGAAATTTCATGTTTTTAATGTTTTTAATAACTGGGGATCAGTTCAGTTCAGTTCAGTTCAGTCGCTCAGTTGTGTCCAACTCTTTGCGACTCCATGGACTGCATGCAGCATGCCAGGCTTCCCTGTCCATCACCAACTTCCAGAGTTCACCCAAACTCATGTGCATTGAGTTGGTGATGCCATACAACCATCTCATCCTCTGTCATCCCCTTCTCCTCCTGCCCTCAATCTTTCCCAGCATTGGGGTCTTTTAAATGAGTCAGCTCTTTGCATCAGGTGGCCAAAAATTGGAGTTTCAGCTTCAATATCAGTCCTTCCAATGGACACCTATGACTGATCTCCTTTAGGATGGACTGGTTGGATCTCCTTGCAGTCCAAGAGACTCTCAAGAGTCTTCTCAGATGCCAGATCCCCTGGAGAAGGAAATGGCAATCCACTCCAGCACTCTTGCCTGGAAAATCCCATGGATGGAGAAGCTTGATAGGCTAAAGTCCATGGGGTCGCAAAGAGTTGGACATGACTGAGCAACTTCACTTTAACTTTAACTTTGGCACTCAGCTTTCTTTATAGTCCAACTCTCACATTCATACATGACTACCGGAAAAACCATAGCCTTGGCTAAACAGACCTTTGTTGGCAAAGTAATGTCTCTGCTTTTTAATCTGTTGTCTAGGTTGGTCATAACTTTCCTTCCAAGGAGTAAGCATCTTTTAATTTCCTGGCTGCAATCACCATCTGCAGTGATTCTGGAGACCCCCAAAATAAAGTCAGCCACTGTTTCCACTGTTTCCCCATCTATTTGCCATGAAGTGATGGGACCAGATGCCATGATCTTAGCTTTCTGAATGTTGAGCTTTAAGCCAACTTTTTCACTCTCCTGTTTCACTTTCATCAAGAGGCTCTTTAATTCTTCTTCACTGTCTGCCGTAAGGGTGGTGTCGTCTGCATATCTGATGTAATTGATATTTCTCCCAGCAATCTTGATTCCAGCTTGTGCTTCATCCAGCCCAGTGTTTCTCATGATGTACTCTGCATATAAGTTAAATCAGCAGGGTGACAATATACAGCCTTGATGTATTCCTTTTCCTATTTGAAACCAGTCTGTTGCTCCATGTCCAGTTCTAACTGTTGCTTCCTGATAGTGTTTCTCTATTCAACAATGTTGATAAAAGAATGGTAAATAAGTGAAAAATAACATAAACATATCATTTAAAGTCATTTCTGAATTACTGCTTAATATATTATTATTATACATTAAATATGTCTAAGTTGTTTTAATTCATTTTCAAGTCTTTTATATCTTCTTTTCTTTTAACCCATGGAATTCTAAACTTACTTTTGGTGTCCTTTCTGTCTAGGAAGAAACTGATCATTCATAAACAGTAAATAAATTAAAAACTTGGATTTGACTCCCCCCCCCCCACTCACTTTCAAGTAAGACTGAATAAAGGGGAAAACAGTTCATCCATCATATGGTAAAAAAGAGACAAATTCATTGGTAAATGAAAATACCAGATCCAGCAGTGATGAAATGAACATAGACTATGGCAGGTCTAACCATGAAGACAGAGCTGGCTTCACAGGGGCAGGACCTATGTGGTCACACAGGCCCCCCTCAAAGGGTCCACACTTGCTTTAAAGCTCGGCTATTGCCATCTCGATATTCTTAATAACGTCTTTAGAGTGGGGCCCCACCTTTTTATTTTGCATGGGGCCCAGGAAGGTAGGTTGCCAGTGCTGTGTGCAGAAAGTGGTATCTGAACAAAGGTGGCACTTTGCTGTATTAGTTCTACTTGAATTTTCCTCATTTGTTGAGATGTTTCCTCTTTGTATGCTTAGAGTTAGAAAATAAGGACAAAAAGATATGCCTTTTATTTCTTTTTCTTCTCTGATTGCTGTGGGCATCAATGGAGAAACAGACATAGAGAATAGACTTATGGACATGGGGAGAGGGAAGGAGAGAGTGAGATGTCTGGAAAGAGTAACATGGGAACTTATATTACCATATGTAAATAGACAGCCAACGGGAATTTGCTGTATGGCTCAGGAAACTCAAACAGGGGCTCTGTATCAACCTGGGGGGGGGATGGGGGATGGAAGGGAGGTTCAAAAGGGAGGGGATATATGTACACCTATGGCTGATTCATATTGAGGTTTGACAGAAAACAACACAATTTTGTAAAGCAATTATCCTTCAATTAAAAAACAAAGAAATTTAAAAATATATGACTTTCTGTGATTATACTCAAGCAACTGAAAGAATTTGTGGAATTTCTAAGTCATAACCCTCATTTTGTTCACTGTACTTAATTCTCTGCACATATTCCCGCATAATAACTGGTTTCGTATTAAAATATTAAGAGAAAATTGGACCGGTACCCACCCAGCACCACATCTGTTTAGGCAACAAGCTCACAGGCCTGACACACCACCAGTAGCTTTGCTGATAGAGAAGAGCAGCTGTCTCGGGGACTGACCCCCGGAAGCCACCCTACTCACAGTTGGTTGTGTGACAGGGAAGACGAAGGAGGAAGAGGTGCTAGACAGATAAACGCTCCTTATTTTGGAACCAAAATCCATCAATTATGCTATATTAAACACACTTGTGAAAGCAGGCTGGTGTCACCTACTAATGATGGTTTAGCTGTGCTCGGATTACATGAAGTCTCTCAAAAATCTTTCTGTAAACAAGCAAAACATCTTCCATGCAGTCGTGTCCGATTCTTTGCGACCCCATGGACTGTAGCCTACCAGGCTCCTCTGTCCATGGGATTCTCCAGGCAAGAATACTGGAGTTGGTTGCCATTTCCTCCTCCAGAGGATCTTCCCGACCCAGGGATCAGACCCATGGCTCTTACTTCCCTGGGATTGGCAGGCAGGTTCTTTAGCACTAACAGACAGCATGTATTTTGGAGGAAGTAAAACTGTATTCGTGTCCGATTCTTTGCGACCCCATGGACTGTAGTCCGCCAGGCTCCTCTGTCCATGGGATTCTCCAGGCAAGAATACTGGAGTGGGCTGCCATTTCCTCCTCCAGAGGATCTTCCCGACCCAGGGATCAGACCCACGGCTCTTACTTCCCTGGGATTGGCAGGCAGGTTCTTTAGCACTAACAGACAGCATATATTTTGGAGGAAGTAAAACTATTTTCTCTCAACTTCATATGAAACAGTGCTCTTTTTCTATATTTTCTTGTCCTTGAGATCCTTACCCACTGTACCTTTCACTTCTGAAGGAATCTACAATTGCGAGACCTAAACATCCCCTTTATACTAACACACACACACGCACACACACACACACACACGCGTGCGCACACATAGCACCCTTGACTAACTGCCCGTGGCCGCCTCTGTGCTGAAATGAGTACTGTTAGCTGCGCCCTGCTCAGCGGTGACTTGTGACTGATTAGCGGTGTCTCCCTGCAGGGAAAACACTGAGATGGTGAGCAAGGAGACACACTGGAGGGAGTTTAGGGGAAGGACCATGTTTTGTATCTGCTGATGTTAGAGAAGGATCTATTCTATTGCTGCCAATCTGCTGAGGGCCCTAACATTTGCAATCCTTTTCATTTTGACAGACGCTCACATTTGAGAAATACTGATTTAATAAATAATGCTATTCTATATTCACTTACAACTTGTTAGATGTTGCAAAGCGTGAAAGCTGGACATAAGACTGGAACCTGGAGTGGAAGCTTGAGAGGCGCAGAGTGACTGAAGCTTTAAGTCACCTGGATGAACGCTGAGGCCCCTGTGCTTTTCTCCCACCATTTCCCTCCCTCGGAATGCCCCTGCACATGGAGTGACTGGGTGAACGCCCCGAGCCAGGCTGGGGGCATCTTCCTCAGTGAGCTGCCCTGACTTTTCCAGCCAGGCCCCTGCTGTCTCACCTGTGCCTGTGTGTGCTTTCTCTCACTGTCAATGTGCGCATTTTGCAGATGGGCATCTTTTCTAATGGTGAGTCTCACTGAGGGACCTAAAGATGGTTCAAAAAGGCGTTCTTTTCAAAAGACCTACTGGAGAGGGGCCTGCAATTCGGCCTCTCAACACGAACCCAAAGATTTCTTCATACCGTTATCAATACGACGTATCTTATATGCAACAGGCCCCTAACAAGAAGTGCTAAATCAACAGTAATATGCCGCCGAGGCGGAGAGGAATACTCAGACCCACTGATACTGCTCCACCATTTCACACAGTGTCTTCAGTTTGATAGGTACTACTGTTAATAGTCATTTCTGAAGGACTTTGTATGAGTTTCCTGCAATGAGTTCCACAAACTGGATGGCTCAACACAGCAGGGACGTTCTGTCTAACAATTCCAGTGGCTAGAGGTCCAGACTCAAGGTGTGGGCAGGATTATACAGGGTATAATCCCGTCTCATCTCTCCCTCCCTTTATGGGCAATCCGTCGGGTTTCTTGGCTTGTAGATGCATCTCCAGCAGTCCGCCGTCTTCACGTGCCCGCGTGCTCAGTCGCTTCAGCTGTGTCTGACTCTGCTGCCCTGTGGACTGGAGCCCACCAGGATCCTCTGCCCATGGGATTCTCCAGGCAAGAACACTGGAGTGGGTTGCCACGCCTCCTCCAGGGGATCCTCCTGACCCAAGGATGGAACCTGTGTCTTTTACGACTCCTGCATTGGCAGGCGGGCTCCTTACCACTAGTGCCACCTGGGAAGCCCCCACCTCCACATGCCGGCTACTTATAAGGACACAGTCATACCAGGTGAGGGGCCCCCTCTATTTCAGTATGATGTCATTAGACCATAATTAACTATGACTACAAGGGCTTATTTTCAAATAAGGACATATGCTACAATAGTGGAGGTTAGGACTTCACATTCTGGTGAGGAAAAAGTTTAACCCATAACTGACTTATTCTTCATGATTTTATTTATATTAATCTATGCATAACATTTCTAAGATACTTTATTTGCAGCAATGATAATGTCTTAAATTCCAAATGAAGGTTTTTAATATTAATTAAAACCTGTAACTTGATTGTGTGAGTTAATTACAGAAATTTTCATCTTATTTTTTCCTGATTTTAAAACATAGCTGGATTTTACTAAGATAACAAATGTAATAGCATGTTTATGTATTAGAATAATTTAGTGTACATTTTCAATGATTGCGTATTTTTTCCAATTCTTTCTGAGTAAAGTCCCTTACAAAATAAAACTGGGTGTGCTGATGTCACTAGCAGATTTATTAATAATTTGGGTAACATTTAGCCATCATGTAATGAATAAAACAATGAAGTTTCCTTAAGCTGTTAATAAAATAAAAATTAATGTTTTCAATAGTTTAAAGTCTACTATAAGTACTATTTCAGTGATTTGGATGTAGCATTTCTTTGCCTATATTATCTAAATAATTACTTCAGTTTTATACTTTTTTATTTTTATACGTTTATATTTTGCATGTATTTATAGTACCTTTTTTCTAACAAAATTCTAGTGGAAAACTGCCGGGGTCCAGCCCCGGTGGATCCAGGGTGATTTGAAGGTGGAGATGGAGTCAGCGAGAAAAACACTTTTAGAAATATAAGATTAGATTAGGAAATAATAGTTCAGTTCAGTTCAGTCAGTTCAGTCGCTCAGT
>SJXQ01009061.1:52728-67338 GCA_006408695.1 Aepyceros melampus
GCCAAGCCTCCTTCCTCATGACCTTTGCCATGGGTGGAGTTCCTCACACTGGCCCCTGGCAGAAAACAGTGTGTTTTACATTACTTTTGCAGGACTTTTAAGCATAAGGAATGCTAAAACTCAAAAAGCAGTCATCAGCAAAATACCTCAGTTACATCAGTTTTGAGTGCTTCTCTAATTAACAGCCATGCTGTCAATCAGTGAAGACTAGATACTCAGCTAAAAATCAACGGAAGGGCTAATGATAATGTCCATTCATTCTCTGACTAAGACGAAAATGAAAAACATGGCCAACTGTCCTGCAGTGCATAGCACTGTGCAATCCTGCTAGCTTCATGCGGGGAAAGGGCGTGAGTTGTAATTTAAGACTAGAGAAGCCTACTCTAACAATGGAAGCAGGTGTGATAACTTCATCCTTAGACTTGGGTACATTCTCTGTGCTAGTACTCACACTCATTAGTAAGAAAACAAAATGCAAAGTGTAAACTGTGCCCCAAATTTAAGCATGAATCAAAAGGAAATACCATCCATTTCATAAACAGTACTTCAATCCAGTGGATGAAGTTTGCTTCAAGGGTATTTTTATTAGTAGTATGTTATTATGGCTCAGGTTCAGCAGGTAAAGAATCCGCGTGCACTGCAGGAGATGCCAGTTCGATCACTGGTGGGGAAGATCCCCTGGAGAAGGAAATGGCAACCCACTCCAATATTCTTGCCTGGAGAATCCCATGGACAGAAGGGTCAGTGCTGGAAGCAGAAGAAGACTTCTGTTGAGGAAACCACATCTTCTCCCCATTATGGCTATGCGTGTTGTGCATCCATCACAATTTGGTTTAACTGAGGCTTGTCTGTGCCTCTGTTAAGCTAGTTTCCTATCTTCATGTGGCTTTAAAATAAACTCTATCAACTGAAGTGAGTTCAATGCATCTTTGGTCTTTAAAATTAATACCTGATGGTACAATTTAAAGAAGTTATCTCATCTCACTATCCTTACTACCTTTGTTGACTATTGTTGTTCAGTTGCTAAGTTGTGTCCGATTTTCTGAGACCCCATGGACTGCAGCATGCCAGGCTTCCCTGTCCTTTACTATCTTCTGGAGCTTACTCAAGCTCATGTCTATTTTTGACTATGGAAAAGGTAAATTCCAAGAAATCTGCATAAAAGGTATGTTCCTAATTTCCATGTTTCCATTTATCTTTGCCAGCACAATTTTTGTGTTTAAAAGTTCTAACACATGCGGTAGTAGAAATAAAAACGTTGGAAAAATTACATCCTGAAAAGAACACGCCCATTTAAAAATAAACATAGGAAAATAAGTTCAGAATCCTATTTGACAAAGTTTTACTTCCACTGAAAATTATATTTTATCAAAATTTTGTCTTTCAAAAGTATATAATATATTGAGAGTTTTTGACCATTTATTTCCTATTTAAGATTATCTTGAGTTTCCCATGGCTGGTAAAGGGATTATCTTCCCTTTAAGTTTATGATATAAAGTGTACTATCTGACTTACCTAATTCTAAGACCTTGAGCATATTATATTCAGGGCATACTATACAGTGGTTGAAAATATACTGAATAGGTCATTTGACCTCAATTCCAGTTTTTGCTCTACCTGAATTAGTTTTAGGCTTTTGGTTAAGTTACTAAATTAAAATAAAAAATTCAAAGTCCTAAAGATGTTAAATGACTTTGACTAGACTATTGCTAAAATTCTTTTATATTTTATCAAAATTTTGTCTTTCAAAAGTATATAATATATTGAGAGTTTTTGACCATTTATTTCCTATTTAAGATTATCTTGAGTTTCCCATGGCTGGTAAAGGGATTATCTTCCCTTTAAGTTTATGATATAAAGTGTACTATCTGACTTACCTAATTCTAAGACCTTGAGCATATTATATTCAGGGCATACTATACAGTGGTTGAAAATATACTGAATAGGTCATTTGACCTCAATTCCAGTTTTTGCTCTACCTGAATTAGTTTTAGGCTTTTGGTTAAGTTACTAAATTAAAATAAAAAATTCAAAGTCCTAAAGATGTTAAATGACTTTGACTAGACTATTGCTAAAATTCTAAAAATTATTTAAAGCCTCTGATCTGTGGTATAAACTGGTCTACTATAATATATAAAATAGAATTTTCATATATTAGTAGTCAGTCTCTAAAAATGCAAGGCAATGAATTTAACATATAATCACAGACTAAAACATGAAGGCTCACTATCATTATTTGATACAAGTATGGTTTTAATGAGCCTCGTAAAATTTTTGAGTTGCCTACTGTGATGTGTGGCATAGTTGCCACAGTCATATATGACATCATTCTTTATGTCTATTCTTTTAAAATACAATAATATATACAGTTCAGTCTCTGCAGAATGCAACATATAATGTTGCATAATGTTCCTGTTCAGAACATCTTGTTATTGTCCTAGTATTCATTCCATTTTAAGTAAAAATAGTGACTTGTTCAAATACAATTTAAAATCTAGATCTAATCAGTCACAGTATCAGCCCAAGTAACAATATCTTTTCCTTTAGGTATCACACACATTTAAGATGCATATCTGTCTGCTTTCTTCCCCTCTCTTTCTCAACTGAAGCATTTTATAAATGATTCATGCAATTACAGCTTATTTAGTGATTTGATGAGGGCATTAGAAAGGAAAAGATTTAAAATTGTCTTATTTTTTAAGAAATTCAATATGCAATAAAATCATCAAAAATTAGATCTTTTAGCATTCAGATTTCTCTGCTCCGTTTTATATTATGGTTCATTAAATTATCATCTTCCCTCAAATAAACTATCAAATGAAATTTACTATTATTGTGGTAAAAATGCTGGGGTACCAGTTACCGAATGTTAAACAATCATATATAGCTTTATTCCTTGGACTCATTAACTGTTATTTAACCACAAGTAAAGTCAGCAACATAAGGTTCTTATTCAGTTTGAAAATGCATGTTTGAATTACAATACTAGACTGTTATCCACCAAATATGGCAGGTGGATCTTACAAAATTTATCTGACATAATAGCAATGAATACCTGGAGAATGCTTTTGGGACCTTAACAGTAGTATGCTGCTGCTGCTGCTAAGTCACTTCAGTCGTGTCCACTCTGTGCAACCCCATAGACGGCAGTCCACCAGGCTCCCCTGTCCCTGGGATTCTCCAGGCAAGAACACTGGCATGTGTTCCCATTTCCTTCTCCAATGCATGAAAGTGAAAAGTGAAAGTGAAGTCGCTCAGTCGTGTCCAATTTATAGCAACCCCATGGCCTGCCACCCAGCAGGCTCCCTAGGATTTTCCAGGCAAGAGTGCTGGGGTGGGGTGCCATTGCTTTCTCCGTAACAATAGTATAAAAGCATTTTATTTAATAGTATTGTGCATAACTTCTTCATGAGTTAAAAATGTGGAAATGATTAGTACCTCAAGTAAATCTGTATGTATCCCAGAAGTCTGGGATACTGCAGTTTCCTATAGAAGCTCTCCTGTGAGGAAAAAATTGCTCATAGAATCAGGATCCTGGGTTGAAATTCCTTATTATACTGTGAGGTTTGTAGGACTCGCTCTTCCTTTTTCACCTATAAGGACAATAATATCTGCTCTGACCCTTTCCCACAGGTACTCCCAGAATGAAATGAGATATTAGGTAGCAAATAAATTTGAAAAATATGGAAATGAGATGCATGTTCAAAGCGCAAAGACAGATACACAAAATAAAGATCAGAACATAATATGATGTTCAGAGGTGCTTTCTGAATATAAATTATTTTATTGAGGCTGAAATTAAGCAAACATTCTGAAATAAATTAAAGTGAATAATTAGAACATTGGTTTATGTTACTGTGTTTGTATAACTACTATTACTGGTATTTTTACCTTTGGAGACCTTGAAAGCAGGTTCAGTGTTTTTCAGAAACTAATGTGGTCAAGATTAATGGAGTTCTTGGCATGGGGCCACCTTGCTTATGCTGATCATAATGTAATGACTTCTACCAGAGGAAATTTGATATCGAAGATAGTGTTTTTACTTCTGCATGTATCAGTCTTCAACTGTATCTCACATGCTTAAAGAATTAAGCTTTAGACACGTCCGACTCTTTGCAAGCCTGTGGACTGTAGCTTGCCAGGCTCCCTGTCCATGGGATTTCCCAGGCAAGAATACTGGAGTGGGTTGCCATTCCCTTCTCCAGGGAGTCTTCTAGATACAGGAATCAAACCCACTCATAGACTCAGCATCCTGATCAAACCTAGGTCTCCCGCATCGCAGGCAGATTCTTTACCATCTGAGCCACCAGGGAAGAATTTTAACATTAGGCTAAGACCATGAAAGAAAATTACATACTCTTTCAATATACTTTCCTAGGTGGCTCAGTGGGTAAAGAACCTGCCTGCACTGCAGAAGATGCAGGAGACTCAAGTTTGATCCCTGGTCAGAAAAATCACCTGGAGGAGGGTGTGACAACCCACTCCAGTATTCTTGCCTGGAGAATCGGATAGACAAAGGAGCCTGGTGGGTTACAGTCCACAGGGTCACAAAGAGTTGGACACAATCGAAGCGACTGAGCAAATACTTTCTCCAGCCGTCGTTGTTGTTGTTCCATTGCTCAGTCCTGTCTGACCCCACAGGCTGCAGCATGCCAGGTTTCCCTGTCCATCACCATCTCCAGGAGTTGCTCAGACTCATGTCCATCGTGTTGGTGATGCCAGTTGTAGAAAGGAAATTAACTACATTAAGTCCATCTTTTGGATAAAGAGGTAATATTCCTGTTGTTTTCAGCACTCCACTGCCTCAAGGATGCTATGCATATACCCTGAGGTCCACTTGATATATACAATGATCCCTGGATCGAGGCTGATAAGGGATCTAATCGCAAGGAGTTTGGAAGACTGATGCTGAAGCTCCAATACTTTGGCCACCTGATGTGAAGAGCTGACTCTTTGGAAAAGACCCTTATTCTGGGAAAGACTGAGGGCAGGAGAAGGGGATGACAGAGGATGAGATGGTTGGATGGCATCATTGACTCAGTGAACATGAGTTTGAGCAAACTCTGGGGAATAGTGACGGACAGGGAAGCCTGGTGTGCTGCAGTCCATGGGGTCACAAAGTCAGACACGACTGAGCATCTGAACAATAACAACAACACGAGGGGATAAGATTCAGTAGCTGTAGTAACCTTCCAGGTGTCAGGGCATCACCACAGATGACATAAACTTGTCAAGACTGGGGTGAGAGAGTGAAAATGGGAGCAACTCTTGGAACCAACAAAAAGGCTGTTTTGTTGGGCTCGTCTGCATAATTGCTCCTTCCATACTGTGACTAGACCTCTTGACATTCTGTTACCATCTCCCTTCACTTTTAATATGAATTATACTTTTTAACTGGGCCTTGTCAAAACTTTTTCCTAATATACTGTACTAAATTCCCCAAAGTACACACCTCAGAGCTGTTAATTAAAAGGGCCTGCTGGTATAAATAAACACATATGCTGCTGATTAGCCACCCTTTAGGGGTCAACAGTGGGGAAGTCCTGCTGGGCTTCTGTTAATTGTTGTCCAAAATCTTAACAGGAGCTGCCTAATGACCTCGTGTGGCTTTGGCCATCTGGCCCTCTGAGTTCACTTGCCAGTAAATAGCCAACCTTTAGAAAAAGACAGAACTATCCCTTATAAGAGGAATATCTTATAATATATAACTGGGGTATGCACATGCGTGAATAAGGATGATTTACTTTAATTCACTAATCAAATCTTACACACCTAATTGAAATTGTCTTTTAGGTTTATTCTGATGTCAACTGCTGTAATACTAGCCAAAAGCTGGACTTCTTGCTTCTTTTACATAAGCAGCATTAGATGCACCAGGATTAGTAGCATCGCATGTTATATTCATGGTCTTAAGCAGTGAAGAATCTCTCTAATAACTAATATTTCTGACTTTTACTGACAATTTTAGGCACTGGTGCACCTTTTCCTTTCAGTGGAGTGCTGTAGAACTGATGGATAGGTGCGAAGCTTAGTCTCACATATTCTAAAATAGAATTTTTTAAAATTAATTTTTATTTTTTAGTTTGCTTTGCTTTACAATACTGTATTCGTTTTGCTATATATTGACATGAATCAGCCATGAGTGTACATGAACTCCCAGTCCCGACCCCCACCTCCCCTGTCCCGCCCCAACCATCTCTCTGGAGTCCCAAGCATCCTACATCCTGCATCGAACCTAGACCAGCGATTCATTTCACTTATGGTTGGTATTACTCCTCTGAATATTACAAAGCTACACTACTAGCTGGTTTTACACTTACATTATCTCTCCCATTTTTAGCTAAATGTTTCAAAATAGAATTAACAGATTTAAAGGAGCTAATAAGAGAATACTCTTCATTCATACTAGGACATTATTTTAGAAAACCTCTGTTCTATCTGTCTCATTTTTGAAAGAGATGAAAGTCTGAATACAGGGGAAGAGATCCTCCAGCTCAAGGTGTATATGTGTGTGTTTTCCATAGATAATCGTGTGCTGAAAAGAAGAATATAACTGGTCACAGTTTCTCTCATGTTTAATCTGCTCATACACTATCAAAAGTGATCTGACAGTACTCTAAAATTCACCCAAGTAGTAGAATGGAAGTTATTATGTTTTTCATTTTGTACCTTATTGTTATCTTGTGTGTGTTAGTCACTCAGTTGTGTCCAACTCTCTGCGAGCCCATGGACTGTAGCCCACCAGGCTCCTCTGTCCCTGGGCTCCTCTAGGCAAGAATATTGGGGTGGGTAGCCATTCCTTTTCCCAGAGAATTTTTCCCACCCAGGGATCGAGCCCAGGTCTCCTGCCTTGCAGGCAGATTCTTTCACCATCTGTGCCACCAGGGTGGGCAGAACTAGAGCACAATATTATAAAAAAGGGAAATCTGTCTAAAAGAAATATATGTTTTCAAAAAATGGAAAGGAAAATTGCATAAATTGCATTTCATGTTAGAAAAAGAATTCTGAGAACTGTGTGGAAAACGCGTTGGAGAGGGGTGAGATTGAGGCACTCAGGACCCGGCTACATGTCTGTTCTAAATGCAGTTTCTTTCTTGCCTGAGTGCATTTTCCCTAACATTTTTCATATTCTTCAGAGACCTTGAGACATGCCATAAAAATGTTGGCCAGCTATTCTGATTCAGTTGTGAAATATAAATAATATATAGAATATTTATGTGTGTGTCCGACTCTTTATGACCCTATGCACCATAGCCCGCCAAGCTCCTCTGTCCATGGGATTCTCCAGGCAAGAACACTGGAGTGGGTTGCCCTCATCCAGGGAATCTTCCCAAACCAGGGACTGAACTGATGTCTCTTACTAAAGTCTCCTGCATTGGAAATCAGGTTCTTGGGTTCCTCCCTGTAGCTCAGATGATAAATAATCTGTCTGCAATGTGGGAGACCTGGGTTCATTCCCTGAGTCAGGAAGATCCCCTGGAGAAAGGAATGGAAGCCCACTCCAGTATTCTTGCCTGGAGAATTCCAAGGACAGAGGAGCCTGGGGTGGGGGGCTACTGTCTATGGAGTCCCAGAGAGTGAGACATGACTGAACGACTAACACTTACCACTAGCACCAACTGGGAAGCCCATATATTACTTATATAATATTATATAAGACAAGCTTTGTTCTTTCAAGATACTGCACCTTAGAAAAATGCTCATGCTTTGTTTCTGAACTGAATATGTCTCTCTCTAGAACATTTTTATTTTCTATATACTTCCTCGTGTTCGTGCATATGTAATGAAAACTGTACTATTTTGGTACACACACTTTTTATGTAAGCATTGTATGTTCTAAAGAAGATATTTTGAATAATCAAAGCAATAATGTTCTGAAATAATATGATTTAGAAAATAGTAAAATTAACCAGAATAATGGTGAATATTCATTATAACTCAGCATGCTCTAGTAAAAACATCATTTCTTAAATTGAATTTCTTGATTATTTTTATTTCCTTTAGCATGTATTAAACATTAGCCAGTAATGCTGCTCTCTACATAATGAAAAATTACCCATACATTCAGGCTCTCACACATATTTACATTTATTTTAGATCAGTAATCTCATGTGACTTTTGTGTAAATACACACCAGATCAAAACAAAAACAAAAACACCCTCCAACACAGAATCTTGCAGCAGAGTATAAATATGAAGACCAACACTTTAAAATTCCTTGTAAACAGAAAGACTGTATCACCGAACCACAAAATATGTCAAGAGACTGTGCTTGCTTATTTACTTTTCTGCTGCATATTACATTGGGCCTTTTCCTAGGTTTATATTTGCATAGCATTAGGCATGCAGAGAACTGTGTCTGTCTGCATTTGAACATTCGGTATCTTGGGCATAAATGAAGGTAGGCAGTTTGCCCTCACATACCCTCAGCACATTTCTCGACATGAAAATATCTCTCCAGTGATTCACTAATGCGGTTTGTAGAAGTAGCCAGAATACTACTGAGGCCATCTTCACATATCAGTTAAAGTTTTAGACTCTTGGTTCACCCTACATCTCAAAGGTAATGTTCAAAATGCTGTGATGAGATTTAGTCACATACTCCTTCCTCAGACACCCCATCTGTCACCGCCAGCCACTCCATGTGTTTGTTGATAGAAATTGTTACCTGACTCTAATGTATGTTTCTAACCGTGAGGGATGATGTCACTTGGGTCAGTAAATAGGCTGATTCATTTAAACTAATCTTCTAAGGCATAGGGCAGTCTGACTGCAAATGGGAGAAATGAATAATAATGGTATGTTCTGAAGAGAGGAGCCGGAACCTGAGATGAGGGTACAATTCATGCAGCTGTTAAAGGAAGACAGCATAGACATTAAGGCTTCAGATACAGAACAGTGGGCTCAAATTCCAGTTTTGATGTTTATTCACTGAATGAATTTTGGTAAATTTATAATTTATTTATTCATTTTTATCCATAAATCACTTATTCAACAACTGCTTGAAACAACTTACAGTGAACCAGAAATGTACTACCTGTATTGTATGCATGGGAGACTGTGGGGAATTCAATATGTATTTGTTAAATAAATAAATAACCTGAATAGAATGAACTAAATATGAAAATTATTCAAAAGTAAAAGAACAGCTTAGTATGTGAAACAATCTTTTAAGCTAAGAACACATTCATTTGCACAGAACTATTTAGAAATTCAAAGAGAAATCAAACAAGTAATGTTTGTTATTTTCCCATCACCACAACATGTTTATTGTGTATACTTTGCTTTCTAAACTGACTGTGTGCCTTGGCTCACCGGCATTATCACAGTATCACCACTTTGGCAACTTTCTCTTAGTGTATTTAAAACAGCAAAAAGAATGGCAGAAACTCTTCAAACCCATCATAAAGAACGACACAGTGTCTCAGAACGACATAACAATGCACCTCAACTCTTATAAACTCTGGGCTATTACCAACGATGCAAATTTTTCTCTAGCGCGTACTGTTGACCCTTGAACAATGCAGGGGTTGAGTGTCAATGGCCCAGGCAATTGAAAATCTGTAGTCTTGCCTCAGTGTCCAAGCGGGACTGGTCCCAGGAGCCAACTTCAATACCAGAATCCATGATGCTTACGTCCCATGGTCAGCTTCCTGTGCCTGCAGTTCTACTCTGCAGCTTCAACCAATTGCAGACCATGTAGTACTGTATTTATTGGGGGAAAAAAAAAAAAAAAAGCAAACACATACATAAGTGGACTGGCTCAGTTCAAACCTGTGCTGTTCAAGAATTAGTTACAGTTTGTTATTAATGAAAATTGCTATGTTGATGTTCATAAAGCAGAGAAAATCCAGCAACTGCAAAAAATATTTGGTTTTAAAAAATATGCTGGGAAAAAAATGAACCCCATGAATCAAAGCTTTGCTAAATATGTTAGTAGAGTGAGGGTCTGTGGGCTACTCTCTAATCCTGTCCCCGTTGCTCCTTGGAGATGGTATCACTCTTGTTGTTCGGTCACTAAATCATATCCAGCTCTTTTTTGACCGAATATACTGTAGCCTGCCAGGCTCCTCTGTCTATAGCATTTCCCAGGCAAGAGTACTGGAGTGGGTTGCCATTTCCTTCTCTTAACTTGCTGACAGTCATTTCCTCCTATTCCTTTGTAGAATTACCACAATAATAGCTATCCTTGAATAATATGTACATTTAAAAATTTTGCTTATCAGATTTATAAAAAAGGAATGATACAGTGTTAATTTATCTCTGCTGCTGCTGCTAATCATGTCAGTCGTGTCCGACTCTGTGCGACCCCATAGACGGCAGCCCACCAGGCTCCTGTCCCTGGGATTCTCCAGGCAAGAACACTGGAGTGGTTGCCATTTCCTTCTCCAGTGCAGGAAAGTGAAAAGTGAAAGTGAAGTCGCTCAGTCATGTCTGACTCTTCGCGACCCCACAGACTGCAGCCCACCAGGCTCCTCCATCCATGGGATTTTCCAGGCAAGAGTACTGGAGTGGGTCGCTAGTGCCTTCTCCTAATTTATCTCTAATCATGCTTTTTATCTTTCAGCATTGTTTTTAGAGTCACCCAGGATGATTTAGGTAGCCTAATTTCAATTATTGTCATTGCTCAAAAGTAGAAATTCTTAAAACTTTTGGTCTTGGGACTTTCTTCCCTCCTTAATAAACAGTAAAATTATTTCCCTGCTAACTTCAGTTTGCCATTGTCCACATCATCCCCACCAAAATGAACATGCTTGCCAGTACTCAGACTCATGGTCTCTTTCTCTGCTCTTGAACACTCCGTCCCTCTGCAGCCAAAGCATAATAAAAACACCTAGAATTTTAGGTCTACATTGTCAAGAATATACATCTGTTGCTTGCTTTATTGTTTTATTCGGTTCCTTACCTTGTGAGAAAACAGTTCATTTTACTAAAATATGTGAACCCATGACTTCCATTGGGTACCTATATCCTCCACAATACTGCTTTTTTCTTATTTGAGTACTTCCCCCAAGAGTATTTATAAATAGATCTTGGTATGGTAGACCATCTGATGCCTTCAAAGGCTGAAATTTTCTTTAGCTATTAATCCAGTGATAATCGAATTGAATATAAAAATACAGTTTTAGACTTATTTATTTAAACACTTGAAAATACTCATTTTATTCCGCCATTAAAATTGCGATTGAAAGTTGAGGTTGATCTGTTGGAATTTGTTTTCTGTCAAGGGAAGAGTTCTTTCACCTCTGGAGATTTTGAAACATACTTGTCTTAATTTGCTTCAATTTCACAAAACTGTTTTAAGTGTGATGCTTTGAGTACTCTGAAGCTTTTAAATCAGCTGGCAATTTTTCTCTTATCTTTGGAAATTCTAAGATAGCATTCCTTTAAAATTCTTTTTTTCCTGTCCTTGAGTACTCCCTTCATGTTGATGCTGATGCATTTTTTCTGCTCTTAATATTCCTAAACTTTTATTTTGCATTATCTACTTCTTTATCTCTTTCTGACACCATCTAGAAAAATACCAAGATTTGAAGCTCTGAGTTATTGTCTTTAAATTTATTCTACTCTTCCCAATTCATTTATTTATTCATCATATTAATTAAAAATAAAAATAAATGAATACAAATATGATCCTTGGTTCTCTTTGTAATGGCTTATAACCCCTTATTTCCTTGAGAATACTTAATGGGACTAAATTAAATTCTTCAGTTATGTGTTTCACTAATTTTACTTCACCTGGTATAAGTGATTCTGTTCATCTTTCTTTTGTATAGTTGTGCTTTTTTTCCTCTCATATTTAGTACCAATTTATGTTTTCTTAGTGGTACAGAGATTATGTGATTTTCATAGTTATTAGTTTCTCATTTGAAACACCCCCATCATTCCTCCAAAAATGCAGATGAAGAAGATTAAGTACAGGATCTTACCTAAAATGACATGATTTATAACAGTGGGATCTCTCAGTTTTGAGGACATAATGTGCTCCACTCCAAGTCAAAAATTCTGAACTTACATTAACACTAGAAAGTTTGTGTAATTAGTGCAATTTTACAAATGTGGCATCAAAGTTTACAAACTGGAGTCATATACAGTGCTCCACTTGAATGATATTTTAGAAAATGCAAAGTAATAGAGACCTAAAGTAGACCAGTGATTCAGGATTGTTGTGACTCTTTGCAACCCCATAGATTGCAGCATGTCAGGCTTCCCTGTCCTTCACTATCTCCTGGAATTTGCTCAATTCATGATCATTGAGTCAGCAATGCCATCCAATCATCTCATCCTCTGTCACTTCCTTTTCCTTTTGCCTTCTATCTTTCCCAGCATCAGGGTCTTTTCCAATAAGTCATCTCTTTGCATCAGGTGGCCAAAGTATTGGAGCTTCAGCTTCAGCATCAGTCCTTCCAATGAATATTCAGAGTTGATTTCCTTTAGAATTGACTGGATTGATCACTTTGTAATCCAAGGGACTCTAAAGAGTCTTCTTTAGCACTGCAATTAGAAGGCATTAGGAGAAGGAAATGGCAACCCACTCCAATGTTCTTGCCTGGAGAATCTCAGGGATGGGGAAGCCTGGTGGGCTGCTGTCTATGGGGTTGCACAGAGTCAGACACAATTGAAGTTACTTAGGAGCAGCAGCAGGTCTTCCGTACTCAGCCATCTTTATGGTCCAACTCTCACATTCATACATGATTACTGGAAAAGTCATAGCTTTGACTATTTGGGCAGCAAGCAAAGTTATGTCTCTGCTTTTTGATACACTGTCTATGTCTCTCATGGCTTTCCTTCCAAGAAGCAAACATCTTTTAATTTTATGGCTGCAGTCACCATCCACAGTGATTTTGGAGCCCAAGAAAATAAAATCTGTCACCGTTTTCAGTTTCCCTCCATCTATTTGCCATGAAGTGATGGGACAGAATGCCATGATCTTAGTTTTTTGAATTTTGAGTTTTAATCCAGCTTTTTCACTTTCTGCTTTCACCTTCATCAAGAAGCTCTTTAGTTCCCCTTTGCTTTTTGAAGTACAACACAAATGGGTAATATAAAACCAATTCTTTTTCCAAGATGGATTGTTCTCTATCTTGATGGTGGTATAACCAAACATTTGTGAAAAACTCCCAAGTATACCTAAAGTAATGTGTGTATGTGCTATAAATTAATGGAAGACAACAACGCTTTCACCTGCTGCTGCTGCTGCTAAGTCACTTCAGTCGTGTCCAACTCTGTGTGTCTCCATAGATGACAGCCCACCAGGCTTCTCTGTCCCTAGGATTCTCCAGGCAAGAACACTGGAGTGGGTTGCCATTTCCTTCTCCAATGCAGAAAAGTGAAAAGTGGAAGTGAAATCATTCAGTCATGTCCGACTCTTCGAGACCCCGCGGACTGCAGCCTACCAGGC
This sequence comes from Aepyceros melampus, assembly GCA_006408695.1. Taxonomy (NCBI): domain Eukaryota; kingdom Metazoa; phylum Chordata; class Mammalia; order Artiodactyla; family Bovidae; genus Aepyceros; species Aepyceros melampus. Next base: position 66,131 of record SJXQ01009061.1, read on the forward strand.
TCCTCCAAAGCTAAACTTTCCTGAACCTTAGTTTTCACATGTGTAACACTTCCTTACACCACCTTGGGATCCTTCTTGGGAAGAACTGGACACATAGGCGAAGAAGGACACTGGCCACAACAGGCCTTTCTTGGAACCCAGTTATTAACAGAAGTCAGAGAATACTCTCCAGGGGGATACCTGCCCTCCTCTCAGTCACACAGCTGGTGAGAAAGCCACGGCGACCGGCTTCCAGGGTCTGGCTTTGATCAGATCCTGGCACCGCTGTGGTCTGAATCATGGGGGTGTGTCTGAAAGGTCGCTCCATGCGGGGTCCTCCCAGGTGTACCCTAACCCTTGAGTATCAACATCACATATTCCCAGAGCTGGTCTCCAGCTCTTACACGTCCCCTCTCAAGTCCCCTCTGGGCCTGCTTTCAAAGAATCAGGTTGAAAATACAACACGTGTCCTGCCCTGAACTGTCCTCTGTGGCAACCCCAGGAGATTGCGATGGAGGGGAAGCAGCTGCAGCACGGAGCCCACGCCCCGGAGCGAAGCGCAGGCTCCTTGGACACAAAACCTACCACGTCTGACAGGGACGCCGCGCTGGTCCTGGCCTTGGGAGTCTCTCAGGGGCTCACTGTGGCTAAATCTCCCTTTGCACTGTGCCTGAGGCCTTGGCTCAGGGTCGCCCCCTGAGAGGTTTGGGGCCGACCCTGAGGCCGGTCCCTGCCTTTCTCCGGAACTCACCCCGCCCCTGAGGAGGTCCAGCCCGTGGCCGCTGATCCTCGGCCTCAGCCGCTGCCCTCGCTTTCGCGTCACAGCCTCCCAGGAGGCAGCGCGGCCACAGGAAGCGGCAGGAGACGCGCGGCCGCAGCCCTGAGGCACGCTGGGCTCCACCTCAGGTAAGGCCGCGAGGGCCACGGCCTCCGAGGAAGGGCGCAGAGCAGCGCCGCGGCTGCCGGGTTCCCAGGGAGGCCGCGCGGGGCCCTCTAGGGCAGACCTGAGGCCGGACGTGGGCGTCTAGGGCAGACCTGAGGCCCGACGTGGGCGTCTAGGGCAGACCTGAGGCCCGACGTGGGCGTCTAGGGCAGACCTGAGGCCGGACGTGGGCCTCTAGGGCAGACCTGAGGCCTGACGTGGGCGTCTAGGGCAGACCTGAGGCCTGACGTGGGCCTCTAGGGCAGACCTGAGGCCGGACGTGGGCGTCTAGGGCAGACCTGAGGCC
>SJXQ01009062.1:0-18200 GCA_006408695.1 Aepyceros melampus
GCAGTGGCCACAGGACTGGAAAAGGTCAGTTTTCATTCCAGTCCCAAAGAAACGCAATGCCAAAGAATGCTCAAACTACCACACAATTGCACTCATCTCACACTCTAGTAATGTTCAAAATTCTCCAAGTCAGGCTTCAGCAATACGTGAACCATGAAGTTCCAGATATTCAAGCTGGTTTTACAAAAGGCAGAGGAACCAGAGATCAAATTGCAAACCTCTGCTAGATCATTAGAAAAGCAAGAGAGTTCCAGAAAAACATCTATTTCTGCTTTATTGACTATGCCAAAGCCTTTGACTGTGTGGATCACAAGAAACTGTGGAAAATTCTGAAAGAGATGGGAATACCAGACCACCTGAACTGCCTCTTATAGTAATGTTCAAAATTCTCCAAGTCAGGCTTCAGCAATACGTGAACCATGAAGTTCCAGATATTCAAGCTGGTTTTACAAAAGGCAGAGGAACCAGAGATCAAATTGCAAACATCTGCTAGATCATTAGAAAAGCAAGAGAGTTCCAGAAAAACATCTATTTCTGCTTTATTGACTATGCCAAAGCCTTTGACTGTGTGGATCACAAGAAACTGTGGAAAATTCTGAAAGAGATGGGAATACCAGACCACCTGAACTGCCTCTTGAGAAATATGTATGCAGGTCAGGAAACAACAGTTAGAACTGGACATGGAACAACAGACTGGTTCCAAATAGGAAAAGGAGTACATCAAGACTGTATATTGTCAACCTGCTTATTTAATTTATATGCAGAGAACATCATGAGATACACTGGGCAGGAAAAAGCAGAGGCTGGAATCAAGATTGCTGGGAGAAACATCCATAATTTCAGATATGCAGATGACACCACACTTATGGCAGAAAGTGAAGGGGAACTAAAAAGCCTTTTGATGAAAGTGAAAGAGCAGAGTGAAAAAGTTGGCTTAAAGCTCCATGTTCAGAAAACTAAGATCCTGGCATCAGGTCCCATCACTTCATGGCAAATAGATGGGGAAACAGTATCTAACTTTTTGGGCTCCAAAATCACTGCAGATGGTGATTGGAGCCATGAAATTAAAAGAAGCTTACTCCTGGGAAGGAAATTTATGACCAACCTAGATAGCATATTGAAAAGCAGAGATATTACTTTGCCAACAAAGGTGCGTCTAGTCAAGGCTATGGTTTTTCCAGTGGTCATGTATGGATGTGAGAGTTGGACTGTGAAGAAAGCTGAGCACGAAAGAATTTAAGCTTTTGAACTGTGGTGTTGGAGAAGACTCTTGAGAGTCCCTTGGACTGCAAGGAGATCCAACCAGTCTATCCTAAAGGAGATCATTCGTGGGTGTTTATTGGAAGGACTGATACTGAAGCTGAAACTCCAATACTTTGGCCACCTCACTCGAAGAGTTGACTCGTTAGAAAAGACCCTGATGCTGGGAGGGATTGGGGGCAGGATGAGAAGGGGACGACTGAGGATAGATGGCTGGATGGCATTACTGACTCGATGCACATGAGTTTGGGTGAACTCTGGGAGTTGGTGATGGACAGGGAGGCCTGGTGGGATGCTATTCATGGGGTCGCAAAAAGTTGGACATGACTGAGCAACTGAACTGAACTGAAAGTATACATAAGCTTTTAATCTCATATTCAGATGCTTCTTGTCATATGCCAACTTATTAAGTAGAGGGTGCTAATAGACAAAGTGCATAAATATAATTATTGAGATAGGTCAATTTGTGTGTGTGTGTGTGTGTGCTCTGTTGCTGAGTAGTTTCTGATTCCTTGGGACCCCATGAATTGTAGCCCACCAGGGTTCTCTGTCTATGGGATTTTTCAGGTGTTACCATGTCGTACTCCAGGATATCTGCCCAACCGAGGGATCGAGCCTGTGTCTCTTGCATCTGCATTAGCAGGCAGATTCTTTATCACTGGGCAACCTGGGAAGTCCTAGGTCAATTTATTGTTTTTCAAGTAAGCCTACTAAATGGTTTTGCTTTGATATTTACTTTAAATATATGTGGCACATTTTATATCAATTATAACTTAATGAAGTTGTTTTAAGGCAGTTAGATTCCTGGGTTGGGAAAATCCCCAGGAGGAGGGCATGGTGATCCACTCCAGTGTTCTTGCCTAGAGAATCCCATGGACAGAGGAGCCTGGCAGGCTACAGTCCAGAGGGTCAAAAAGAGTCGTATATGACTGAAGCAACTGAGAGTGCATGTGCACGCGCACACACACACACACACACACACATACACGCTCTACAATGAACATATGTAGGAGTCAGGCTCCAAGTTGGCCTCAGTGATCCCTGCTTCCTGGGAGTCATACCTTTGTAGAGTTATTTCCCACATTGTATAGGATATCTCAAAAATGACAATATGTCTTAAAAGGCAACATGGCTTCCTTTGTACTCTCACTTGAACTGTGTGTTCTCAAGGACAGAGAGCAGATTTCTGGTGGGGTCCACGTAAAAACGAAATGAGGCCACGTGCCACCGCTGTGTAAGTGAACCATCATGAAAGAGCATTCTCCAGATGTAGCCCGACCTTCACAAGAAGATCTGTCATCCTGATTGCAGCTTCATGAGATCCTATGAGACAGAATCATCCAGCTAGGCCATTTCCAGATTTGTGATACCCAGAAATGTTTGCTGTTTTACAACCTTAAGTCTTGGGAGTAATCAATTACATAACAGTAGATGAGGTGTATATATATATATATATATATATATATGCTGTTGTTAAGTCACTCAGTCATGTCAGACTCTGTGATCTCACGGACTGTAGCCTGCCAGGATCCTCTGTTCATGGGATTCTCCAGGCAAGAATACTGAAGTGGGTTGCCATTTCCTCCTTCAGGGGATCTTCCTGACCCAGGGATCAAACCTACGGTTCTTATGTCTCCTGCATTGGCAGGCGGGTTCTTTACCACTATAACCCACCTGCCAATGCAGAAGATGCAGGAGGCAGTTTCCATTTCTGTGTTGGGAAATTTCTCTGGAGTAGGAAATGGCAAATCACTCCAGCATTCTTGACTAAAAAGTTTCATGGATGCAGGAGCCTGACAGGCTACAGTCTATGGGGTTGCAAAGAGTTGGACATGACTGAGCACATACTCATATACACAGTATTCAGATATAGTTAGTATATAATAAAATGAAACATACATGTTTAAAGAAAACAATTTGACAAATTTTTATACATACAATTGATCCTTGAACAATAAGTAGGTTAGAGGCATCAGCCCTTCACTCATTTGAAAAAATCAGCATATAAATTTTAGTCACGGATTCAACCACCTGCAGATCACGTAGTACTGTGTTTATTGAAAACAATCAGCTGTAAGTGGAGCTCCACAGTTCAAGCCCTTATTATTCATAGGTCAAATGTATATGCTATAAAATATAGATATGATATATATCTGTATCTGTGAAATATTATGACAGTCAAGATAATATACACACCTACCATCCACCAAACAATTGCTTAGAACCTTTGCTTATTCCTCCTTCTTCAGGGCTCAGCTTGCTTAAAAGCAAGCCTGTCTGCTTTTGGTTGCTATTAATGACTTGGCATTTTTTAGGATCATGAGTAAATAGAATTACACCGAATGGACTCATTTTGTTTGCCTTCATTAACTTAGCATAATTATTTTGAGAATTGTTCGTGTTGTTGCGTGTATCCACTTTACTGCTAAGTAGCAATCCATTTTATATTCAGCATTGGATATAGCAATTTGTCCATTCACTAACCTATGGATGGAGAGTTAGGTTATTTACAGTTTTAAGCTATTCTAAATAAAGGTTCTATGAATATTTATGTACATATATTTAAAGGATATACGCTTTCATTTCTCATCAATAAATACCTAGCAGGGGCAATGGCTGGACAACACAATGAGTATAAGTTTAACATTTTCAGAAACTGCCAAACTGTTTTCCAAAGTGCTGTGTCGTTTTATATTGCTAGAGAGCTCCAGTTTTTTCACATCTTTGCCAACACTTGGTATGATTAGATTTCTTAACCTTAGTTATTATAATAGATATATAGTAGCATACCGTTATAATGTTAGTTTGCATTTTTCTAATGACTCATCATTCTGAACATCTTTTCATGTGTATAATTGTTATCTATATGTTTGTTTGTTTTGTTTTGTTTGGTGAAGATTCTACTCAGTATTTTGTCCAATTTTTTGTTTTTTGTTTTGTCACTAGAATTTTAAGAGTTCTTTATGTGTTTTCTATCACATATGATTTGCAAATATTCCCTCCCAATCTGTAACTTGGCTTTTCATTCCTTAAGTAGTGTCACAACTAGCAGAAGCTTTAAAATGTGATGAAATCCAATTTGTGTATGTATGTGTTTATGTTAGTCACCCAGTCATGTCCGACTCTTTTTGATCCCATGGATTGTAGCTTGTCAGCCTCCTCTGTCCACTGGATTTTCCAGGTAAGAATACTGGAATGGGTAGACATTCCCTTCTCCAGGGTGTCTTCACAATCTAGGGATTGAACTCAGGTCTCCTGCACTGCAAGTAGATTTTTATTGTCTGAGCTATGAGGGAAGCCAGACAATCAGTTTATCAATTCATTTAAAAAATAGATTATGTTTTTTTCAGTTACATCAAAGAAATATTTACCTAACCGAAGGTCATAAAGATTTTTTCCTTCAATGTGGCCTTCTAGAAATTTTATAATTTTAACAACTAAAATCCAATTTCAGTTAATTTCTATAATGTGAGCCTATTTGTCAGAGTTCATTTTTTTGCCTATGTATATACATTTGTTACAATTGTTACAAAATAATTTGTTGGACAGAAGATACTTTTCCACAGAAATGTCATTTTTTTTTTGCAAAAAATTACTTATAGTATGCAAATTTAAGGGTAAAAGATGATTTGATTCTCTGGAGAAAGTTTTCAAATGAAGACTGGTTCTTTTATTTGAAAATAAATATGCTTAATAACAAAAGTTAAATAGGACAGTGCAGAAATCACACAGGAATATTAGACTCAATAATCAAGTCACTGGCTATAGATGTTTAATGTTTTTATGAGCATACAATTCATCCTTTCATCTTTTTAGTAAAAATTGAGTCAGAATGCATTATTTTGAAATCTGCTTTACATATCACTGTATCACAAATAATTCTGATATTATTAACATCTTCTATAGTCTATTTGGAACCAGTCTGTTGTTCCATGTCCAGTTCTAACTGTTGCTTCCTGACCTGCATACAGACTTCTCAAGAGGCAGGTCAGGTGGTCTAGTATTCACATCTCTTTCAGAATTTTCCACAATTTATTGTGATGCACACAGTTAAAGGCTTTGGCATAGTCAATAAAGCAGAAGTAGATGTTTTTCTGGAACTCTCCTGCTTTTTCGATGATCCAGCGAATGTTGGCAATTTGATCCCTGGTTCCTCTGCCTTTTCTAAAACCAGCTTGAACATCTGGAAGTTCACGGTTCACGTATTGCTGAAGCCTGGCTTGGAGAATTTTGAGCATTACTTTACTAGTGTGTGAGATGAGTGCAACTGTGCAGTAGTTTGAGCATTCTTTGGCTTGCCTTTCTTTGGGATTGGAATGAAAACTGACCTTTTCCAGTCCTGTGGCCACTGCTCAGTTTTCCAAATTTGCTGGCATATTGAGTGTAGCCCTTTCACAGCATCATCTTTTAGGATTTTAAACAGCTCAATTGGAATTCCATCACCTCCACTAGCTTTGTTTGTAGTTATGCTTTCTAAGGCCCACTTGACTTCACATTCCTGGATGTCTGGCTCTAGGTGAATGGACATGGAACAACAGACTGGTTCCAAATAGGAAAAAGAGTATGTCAAGGCTGTATATTGTCACCCTGCTTATTTAGAGTACATCATGAGAAACACTGGGCTGGAAGAAGGACAAGTTGGAATCAAGATCGCTAGAAGAAATATCAATAACCTCAGATATGCAGATGACACCACCCTTATGGCAGAAAGTGAAGAGGAACTAAAAAGCTTCTTGATGAAAGTGAAAGAAGAGAGTGAAAAGTTGTCTTAAAACTCAACATTCAGAAAACGAAGATCATGGCATCTAGTCCCATCACTTCATGGGAAATAAATGGGGAAACAGTGGAAACAGTGTCAGACTTTATTTTTGGGGGTTCCAAAATCACTGCAGATGGTGACTGCAGCCATGAATTTAAAAGAAGCTTACTCTTTGGAAGGAAAGTTATGACCAACCTAGATAGCATATTGAAAAGCAGAACCATTACTTTGCCAACAAAGGTCCGTCTATCAAGGCTATGGTTTTTCCAGTGGTCATGTATGGATGTGAGAGTTGGACTGTGAATAAAGCTGAGCATCAAAGAATTGATGCTTTTGAACTGTGGTGTTGGAGAAGACTCTTGAGAGTTCCTTAGACTGCAAGGAGATGCCACCAATCCATCCTAAAGGAGATCAGTCCTGACTGTCCATTGGAAGGACTGATGCTGAAGCTGAAACTCCAATACTTTGGCCACTTCATGTGAAGAGTTGACTCATTGGAAAAGACCCTGATGCTGGGAGGGATTGGGGACAGGAGGAGAAGGGGATGACAGAAGGTGAATGGATGGATGGATGGATGGCATCACCGACTCAATGGATATGAGTTTGGGTGAACTCCGGGTGTTGGTAATGGACAGGGAGGCCTGGCATGCTGCGATTCATGGGGTCACAAAGAATCAGATATGACTGAGTAACTGAACTGAGCTGAACTGAACTGATAGCATGTATAGATTTTAATAAAACCATAACTGTAACTACAAAATTCATATAGAAGCAGAATATATTCTTGTGTACCATTTAAATTCAGAAAATTATTATTCTAAAAAATTGAAAACTACACAGTTGAGAATTAATTTGAAAGCTTCCTTTAAATTATTCAAAGTGGAGAAGGCAATGGCTACCCACTCCAGTATTCTTGCCTGGAAAGTCCCATGGGTGGAGGAGCCTGATAGGCTGCAGTCCATGGGGTCGCTGGGAGTCGGACACGACTGAGGGACTTCACTTTCACTCTTCACTTTCATGCATTGGAGAGGGACAGGGCAACCCACTCCAGTGTTCTTGCCTGGAGAATCCCAGGGATGGAGGAGCCTGGTGGGCTGCCGTCTATGGGGTCGCACAGAGTTGGACACGACTGAAGCGACTTAGCAGCAGCAGCAGCAGCAGCAGAGTAACATTAACTTGTGATTTTTTTCTGTTACTTTTTTGTCTGTATGTCTCCATTTTTCCCTGCTAACAATTTTCCTAAATTGTTCATTGCTCTTTCTTTTTTAAAGAAGACAGAAATAATTTTGCTACAAAGTTTTTTTAATCATAATGAAGATTTTGATATTAACAAATATTTAGAATTCAGATGATGTCATTTAATAGGAGCCTGGATCTGAAAATTAGGGGATATAAATGGAAATCCACTGCCTAAAGGTTTTGTATCTCAGTTCTCAGAGTCGCACAGAATGATGCTGCTGGAACCCATCCAGAATTAGAGTAACTTTCAGGCTCACTGAAACGGAGACAGATAATATATTTCTAAAACTGCATGAAGTCCATCTGTGAATAATCAAATTAAGCCTTTAAAGACAGAGAGTCTCTTGACAAGATTCAAATCAATTCCATGAATGATTCAAATACACTGACTGAGTTTCGGTTATCCAAAACCACCTAGCCAGTCTTGAAAACATGTTAATCTTCTTGTGTAGAAATGTGACCCAAGAGAAATGGGGCTGTATTCATTTGGTTTGTTGCTAGGGAAAGTACTAGCCAAATTTTATAACTCATTCTACCACTGTTGTAGTAGAAGGCAATGAAAACAGTGAGAATATAAATCCAGTCTGCTGGACCAGTTCTGGAAAGGGGTTTTTATGCCATTTTCTAAATTAAAGAGGGTGCTGCCAACAGGGGCAGGTGGTTGAAGAAGTATTAATTCAGGATTTTGCAGGTAGGGAATCAGGGCATCCATATGAGTTCAGATCAAGTCAAAAACTATGGAGTGTTTGATCAAAATTGAAATAAGTAAGTGTATTATAGGTGTCAGAGACATTACTTTGTTAACAAAGGTCCATCTAATCAAGGCTATGGTTTTTCCAGTGGTCATATATGGATGTGAGAGTTGGACTATAAAGAAAACTGAGCACCAAAGAATTGATGCTTTTGAACTGTGGTGTTGGAGAAGACTCTTGAGAGTCCCATGGACTGCAAGGAGATCCAACCAGTCCATCCTAAAGGAGATCAGTCCTGAGTGTTCATTGGAAGGACTGATGCCGAAGCTGAAATTCCAATACTTTGGCCACCTGATGTGAAGAACTGACTTTTTTGAAAAGACCTTGATGCTGGGAGGGATTGTGGGCAGGAGGAGAAGGGGATGACAGAGGATGAGATGGTTGGATGGCACCAACTCAATGGACATGAGTTTGGGAAAACTTTGGGAGTTGGTGATGGACAGGGAGGCCTGGCGTGCTGCAGTTCATGGGGTCGCAAAGAGTCAGACGTGACTGAGCGACTGAACTGAACTGAATAGAATGGGACACTGTAATCTTAGGAATGACACAGGCATTTGAGTGAGATACTGTCTATTGATACTGAGTACCATCCCTCTGAAAGTACTGAATAGTTACCCCTCTAAGATCCTCCTTATATCTGCATTTCCCAGACTTATTTTCAACATGGGTTAAGTTTAATTCCAACAAGAGAAGTATTCCCACGAGATGTGAAGGACAGAATTAAGGTCATTCTTTTTGCTTCCACCAGTAACAGGTGAGATGTTTGGTCAACTGTAGACATAGGGTTTGCAGTATCTTCTGGATGAGCTTCTTTTAATCACCTGCTTCAGTGCTGTAGGCACCTGAGAGATTCAGCAACACTTTCCTGAATTTCCATACTTGCTAATTTCCTAAAACCAGCAGTGCCACACCCTGACCTTTATTTGGCCTTACAAACAGCATTGTAAATATCCAATTCCCTCTATTAAATCCCTTTCTCTTAAATCGAGGAGAGCAGTTTTTGTCTTCTCACCAAAATTGACAGATGGGCCATTTTAATGCTAAGATTGCTCAGTAGAATTCTTAGCATTTGTATATGGTGTACACACTTAAGTTTCAAGTGTAAGTTCAACTTCATCATAAATATATATCCTGTAGCAATGGTTGACAAGGAATATGAACAGTGATACAGTTCTAGCTGTTCCACAATACTGTATATTCCTAGGCACTAAGAAGAAATATTCCATCTAAACACAAAACATTCTAAAAAAAAAGATCTGAAATAATTATCTAGACTATTGATGATTTCAGGTAATTATCTGGCACAGTTATCTAGATTTTCCAGAGGAAGTAAAACAAGGAGAACACCTTAATTTAGATTTGCAGTTCCCTCTTCCTGTGCCTGTCAAGATTGTTTCAGAGAAATTTCACATAGCAGCAACATAAAGGCCAGAGTCCCTTGGAGAACAAAGAGGTAAAATCAATCAGTTCTAAAGGAAATCAACTCTAAATATTCATTGGAAGGACTGGTGCTGAAGCTGAAGCTTCAATACTTTGGCCACCTGATGTGAAGAGTTCACTCACTGGAAAAGACCCTGATGGTGGGAAAGATTGAGGGCAAGAGGAGAACCGGGCAACAGAGGATGAGATGGTTGATAGCATCACCAACTCAATGAACATGCATTTGTGCAAACTCCAGGAGATAATGAAGGACAGGGAAGCCTGGTGTGCTGTAGTCTGGATCGCAAAGAGACAGACACGAGTTAGCAACCGAACAAAAAAGAGGCCAGCAGAAGGCATGACGGAAAATAAACAAATAAAACAACAAAAAATCCTTTCCTAGCAAAAAGTAAGGAGGTGAACCAACAGCTTCTTCCTCCAAGCAAACATTTATGGTAAACAACAATAGAAAACACAGATAATTATTTTAAAAACAGGACCAGTATTTATTATTGCCCCGATTGACCCCACATGGATACTTCGTTGTGCGTACACGCTCAGTCGCTCAGATAACGACTCTTTGTGAGCTCATGGACTGTAGCCCGCCAGGCTCCTGTCTATGGGAATTTTCAGGCAAGAATATCCGAGTGGGCTGCCATTACCTTCTCTAGTGGATCTTCCTGACCTATGGATTAAACTCACATCTCTTGCTTGTCAAGTGGATTCTTTACCACTGAGCCACCTGGAATGCCTGGATACTTCATTAAGAAGATTCAACTTAAAAGAAATATTTAGGATTTCTAACTTTGGCAAGTAAAGTTTGTTGCATGGAATCATTTCAGGAGAATAAACTACACATAAGTTAGCTGACATATTTCTCTCAAATTATTAATAGCTTTGTTGAGCCTTCCATGGGAAAAATGATACATTCCTACAATTTACATTATTTACATTTTTGAATGAAATATTGACAATGAAAAAAGTTGACATCCCTTTGAAGCCATTAACATGTTAAAATTGAAATTATTTAAGAAGCAGGAATACAAAGGCAGGTTTTTTAATTTTTTGTCAAGAAATTTGGTTATGGGCTGAATTTCAGAACTTCCTGGGACACATGTTAAACACCCATTTATCACTGCTCATGTCAAACATTTGAGATAAAACCCACAAAACTTTATCAAGGGACATAAAGTTAATCAAACAAACACCCTGAACACGAATGAATGTGAAACTATGCATGCTCCTGGATGGAAAAACAATATTTTAAGATTCTAATCACCCTCAAATTAATATCTCCGTTTCCTGTAATGTTACTCCTGTAATATATCTCCATTTCCTATAATGTTAATTTCAAGGGGATGTTTGCTTTTCTTTGACATTTAAAAATTTATTCTAAAGTTCGTGTTGAAAGATAAGACAACATAGTCAAAATATCTGGAAAAATATGTGCTCATCTCTAATTAGGTTCTATCAAAGACGAAAGGAATGATTGTTGTAGTAGGGAGGTGTGGCAAGTGGGACCTGAATCAATTACACTGTGTTCATGAAGGGGGCTGCTCAGCAACCATAAAAATAAACTGGTGCATATACTTCCCAGAATGATGTTGAGGATATATTGCTAATGGAAAAAAACAAACTATAGACCCATGTGTATCACACAATTATATTTCTATAAAAACTGCACACCCATTTATACACATGCATGCAAATGTCTGCATTAGCCTTAGAACACTTGGCAACACATCAAACTGCTAAAGTGATCACTTCAGAGGCACAGTAGGGGCTGAGGTTGACATTTGCTTCATATTCTGTGTATGTATGCACCCTCATAATATTTAAAGTAATGACAACCTTGTAACTTTCTTCATTTTCAATAGTATATTTCAAGTTAAATTTTAAATATTTCAAATTTATATTTCAAATAGCATTTTTCAAATTTCAATATATTTCAAATTAAAATATAAAGAAATCCATCATATACAGCCCTCCTGTTCATGTAAACAAATATATACACTCACATATGTATACATTTAAGCAAGAAAGAAACTTTGATATTTACAAACATGACTGCTCATTTTTGAGGAATAACTTTTTTATAGAAATGGTATTTGTTTTGTTTCTATTGGAAAGACCCTGATGCTGGGAAAGATTGAAGGCAAGAGGAGAAGAAGGTGGCAGAGGATGAGATGGCTAGATAGCATCACTGACTCAATAGACATGAATTTGAGGAAACTCAGGGAGATAGTGAAGGACAGGGAGGCTGGTGTGCTGCAGTCCATGGGGTCACAAAGAGTCAAACACAACTTGGCAACTGAACAACATTTGTTATGTTGAAAAATTTTGATCTTGTGTAGGCAAGTTGGGGAGCTGGAGTCTGAGAAGCCTGAATTTCTTTGTATGATAGAAAAATGTTTGTGTTTAGGATGTGGTTTGAATTGGTTATTGTTAGCTGTATGATTTCAATATTGCCTCTGCCACCTCTACAAAATCCTGAGTAAAGTCTACATGGTTCATGAAAGCTTTGGTATAAGAGGACTCTCTTGGCATAACTCAGAGTCAATTAGAGTACAGTTCAAGGGCAAATGCAAAGACAATGGGATTTGAAGAAGAAGGGACTATGTGAACTAACTCTCCAGGAATTTTTAGAAATTTAGAAGATATTTTGCATTTGTCCCAGATATTACTTAGGACAGTGCTTCAGGGAGAAAACTCATATAGCTTTGACAGTGTTACCTGGAGTCTGTCCGGCAAAGAAGATTGGTTCAAAATATGACAAAGCTTAACAGTGAGAAACTATAGCTGTCTAGTTATTTTGAAGGCTGAGTGAGAGTGATTCCAGAGTGCTGCCTAGAGGGGTGATGAGATCCTAATTGAGATGACATCCTATGAGGAGTGGACCAAGGAAACCAGAGGCTGGGACAGCAGAGATGTGTGAGTAACATTAGGGGAAGACTTTGCACTAAAGTGTGTACAGTGAGAGATCCCCAGCAACAAAGAGTGGCATCTGAAGAAACCATCGCCACTCTCTACAAAAGAGTAGTCTTTTTTTTAATGATTTTATTTATTTATTTATTTAGTGTTGGCTGTGCTGGTTCTTCCTTGCTGCGTGGGCTTTTTCTTTAGATGCAGCAAGCAGGGACTACTCTCTAGTTGCAGCGCATGAGCTTCTTATTGTGGTGGCTTCTCTTGTTGGGAAACACAGGCTCTAGGGTGTGTGGGCTTCAGTCCTTGTGGCACATGGGCTCAGTAACTGCCACTTCCAGGCCCCAGAGCACAGACTTATGGTTATGGTGCACTGGCTTATTTGCTGTGAGACATGTGGGATCTTCCTGGATCAGGAATCGAACCTGTGTCTTGTGCATAGGCAGGCAGATTCTTTACCACAGAGCCACCAGGGAAGCCTGGAAATAGTCTTAACAACAACCACTAAGCTCAGAAAGTACCAAGGGCAGATCAACACTAGAGTTAAGTAAGATGTTTCTTGCACTACAGTTCTCTTCTTTTCTGCCATATACGTACAATTCTATTCTTTTCTGCCAGGGGCAGCACACCATGTGGAGGAGTGCTAGATGGGCCTTAAAGAAGAATGTGATTCTCAAGGTCCTATTTTCCACAATGTGAAAGTGAAGTGAAAATGAAAGTCACCCAGTCATGTCCGACCCCTGGCAACCCCTTGAACTATACTGTCCATGGAATTCTCCGTGCCAGAATATTGTAGTCGGTAGCCTTTCCCTTCTCCAGGGGATCTTCCCAACCCAGAGATTGAATCCAGGTCTCCTGCACTGCAGGCAGACTCTTTACCAGCTGAGCCACAAAAAGGCTAAAAAATTTAAGAACATTCTCTCTTCCCCCAACATAGAAACAGTTAAGAAAGAAAACACAGAACATGTTAATATTTAAGATCCAGTGGTTTAAAACATACACCAAACACTTACAAAATGAATTTTTTTTTCAGTTTAATACATTTTATCTCAATAAAAAGTAAAATGTACTTGCTTATTCCACACTATTAATTGAGTGCCAACTCTGTGCCAGACATTTTGGTCTCTGAGGAAATAAAGAGCAGAATGGTAAAATCTCCTCTGTAGGGAGTTTACATTCCAGTTGGGGTGACACAGGGCAAAAATGTAATAGGACAAAGTGACATAGCAACAAGCTCTATCATGAAAAGTAACTCAACTAAGATCATAGAGTGACAGGACTGCTAATTTATGACAAAGACATCAGGTTACTTTGGTAGCATAAAATTTAGGTAAATTGGAAGCCATGAAGAAATGCATCAGGGGATATCTTGAGAAAGAGCATTTGGCCTGAAGGAACATGAGATGCAGAGGACTGACCCACATCTCAGCCAGGTTGAAAAGTGCGAGGAGATCCTGGTAGTGAAGCCAATGAACAATGAGCCCCTTATTTCAGATGAAACAACTCCCAGGGTAGCTTTCATTACTGAACAGTGACACTGAGCAGAGCATCACACAGTTCCTAGGGTGGGAGATGCGGCAACTGTGACTGTAAATATGAAATCTCCACCTGAGCAGGCAATTGGTTTGTGTAGATTCCATCTGTCCTCTTGGTCACATATAAGCTGTTGATACCCTTTTTGACCCCAAATAAATAAAGTCCGTGAACAAGTTCCAGCATGATGAGAAGGGTTCACATTGAGAGCTCGGAGCCCCTTTCCTGGGTCTTGTCTGCAGCCAACTGAACTGGAAGCTGGCTAAGTGGTTCATCCAAAGCAGCAAGCCCCTGCCTGCCAAGACAGACTTCATCCCTTCCCATCGCAGCCTCTGCTCCTATGTCAGCTTCTTACTTTTCAGCTTCTCCATCTCTGTTTCATCATGACATGTTGAGAGGATCTGGGTGCCAAACATAAATGCAGTGAAAGTGTAAACAGAAGGCCCTCAAGGCACAGGAAGATCAACAGGATTGTAGTTAGGAGGTGAAAAATCACTGTATTTCTGGCCAGTACGCTCAAATGCAAGAGTTGAATGCAAGAGATGATTCTCTGGAGCCCACAGAAGATCAGCATACACACTGAGGTCTGCATTATATATACAGTAAAGACCACAAAAATCTCTGATTCTCCTCCAGCAGCATGGGCAGTGATGGTCCAGCTTCTGAACACATCTTTTGCAAATACTGCAGTGGTGGGTGTGCTTAAGCCAGATACAGTGGCAGCTGAGCCTTTGTAAATCTTTCTTCCAGGCTTCAGCTGCAAGCCCCCATGTACTCTTTCTTTTGAATATTTTATTGAAGTAGTTTCTTTACAGTGTTGTGTTAATTTCTGATGTACAGCAAAGTGAATCAACCTTCTCTATACATACTTCATTCTTTTTTTTGGATTTCCTTTCCATTTAGGTCACCACAGAGCACTGAGTAGAGTTCCCTGAGGTATACACTAGGTTCTCATTAGTTATCTATTCTATATGTAGTCATCAGTAACAAATATATGTCAACTCAACTCTCCCAATTCATCCTCCATCCCCTTCCCTCTTGGTGTACATATGTTTGTTCTCTACATTTGTGTCTCTATTTCTGCTTTGCAAATAAGATCTATACCATTTTTCTAGATTACACATATATGTGTTAATATATGATTACTGTTGTTGTTTAGTCCGTAAGTCATGTACAACTCTTTGTGACCCTATGGAGTGTAGCCCACTAGGCTCCTCTACCATGGTATTTTCCAGGCAAGAATGCTGGAGCGGGTTGTCATTTCCTTCTTCAGGGGTCTTCCCGACCCAGGGATTGAACTTGTGTCTCCTGTATTGGCAGACAGATTCTTTACTACTGAGCCACCAGGGAAGGCCCAATATATGACACAAACAATAAACACTGGAGAGGGTGTGGAGCAAAGGGAACCATCTTGTACTTTTGATGAGAATGTAAATTGGTTCAGTCACTATGGAAGATAGTATGGAAGTTCCTTAAAAAACTAAAAATAAAACTACCATGTGACACAGGAGTCCCACTACTGGGGATGCACCGAGAGCAATCCATGTATTCTTTAATAGCATCTCCTTTGGTGCCGCCCTGGGGTGGGTGAGCATGGTCTTCAGGCGAGACAAGTAGGGTGAGCACTGCCAGCAGCAGGACCAACATCACCAGGAAGTCCACGTGATGTAAGCACAGATCCTGCCACAGACCTCTCAGATGAACCAGACTCTGGTGGCCCCATCTGCCTCTGAGCAGGAGGAGGCTGAAAAATCTTCATTGTCATTTCAGTCCGGAGAGGATGATGCTCACCATCTCACCAGTCAATGTCCTGATGACTGCACGGTTTCCCAAAATACTCGCATAAGTTATTTCTAAAATTTACTTGAACATTTTGTGCTTTCTTTTTTCAGATCTTAAGATGCATAGGACAGTTATACAAAGGACAGTTCATTTGTAATAGGATACAATGCCCGGACAGGGTTGCCTGGTCCCTCGGCTACTCCCAGCCTGCAGTGTGCACAGCTTTGCCAGCAGCTGGGGAGGCAGGGTGCATTGAGCAGCCAGTGTGCTCTTGGCTTGGGTGGAGCAGGCAGAGGCTGAGATTTTTGAGGGAAGAATTCTGAAGCAGGTTGTCCTTTCCTCCTCCAGGGAATCTTCCCAACCCAGGGATTGAACTCAGGTCTCCTGCATTGGCAAGTGAATTCTTTATCAATGAGCCAAGTGTTAAAGCTAAAGAAATTGATGTAATATGGGGTCAGGTGCTGGAAGCAAGCGTGAGGAATCCCACACGTGACATGGTCATGTGGCAGAGATTTGATGGGCAAGGACGAGTCAGATCTCAGATTTTCCCCCTGGCATTTCCTGAGCATGTACCCCTAAAAAATAAGAATCTGCCTGCTTTTCCACTCTTCTGACATTCTCTGGAAAATGTCAATTCAGGGCTTTAGTCTTCTGCATTTGAAAGAGTGTTTCAATCCAAAAACCTCTCTGATGGCTTTCTAGCCTGCCTGCAGGCTGCACATGTGATTGTTTGAGGCCCCCCGACCACAGGAGGCACAGAAAGCTTAAAACATCCTAGGAATGTAGGAGCTTCCGAGGAGTCATGATCATTAAAATAGGACTGATTAAAGGTTTCATTTGTTGAGCCAATACTTGCTGCCAAATTTTTATATCTTATATAGTTGGTGTATAGAAAAACAGGTAGTAGACCTGGTATTAGCAATATTAGATCTTTGAGTTAAGTACTTTCATTATTATAACTCTCTGCACCTTTGTCCTACAGGAATGTAACTTTATTTAGTATTTTGAGGGTAATGCAGAGTAAAGAAAAGACACTTCTAGGGAAAAGGAGTTTTCTGGTTGATAGACAATTACCCAAGAAGAAGAGCCATGAAAATGTTAACAGGCCTCTTAGCCAGAAGATAATGTAAACCACCTGAGACTTTTTGTAAACGGGAGGGTATGCAAAAAAGAAAGCCTTGGGTCAGGACTGCTGCCCTTGCATAACTCTGCATATTCCATTATGTACAACTTGGGGTATACAAGCTAATTTAAAAAAATAAAGTTTTGGGAGTCTTGCACCGATGCTGGGCTTCCCCCGTGTCTCCTATTTTCTCTAATTTCTGGCTGAATTCCCATCTGGGGCGTGGAGGCTTGCCATGTCTACTTGCCTGTCCCGGCTGCTAAGATGTGTAAGAAAGAGAGTCCAGGGCGGGGCACTCTCCGATATTCAAACGGACGCTGATGGCCTAACGTAGATGGTGCAAGCTCCTTGTCTGGAACTTTATTGGCTTTCCACCTAAACCAAGTTATTCAGCCTTCTTTTCTCCATCTAAAATTTTCCTACTACACTATTTCTTCCTAATCTAATCTTATATTTCTAAATAAATAAGTTTTTCCTCACCCACGCCGTCCCCGCTTCGAATCACCCTGGATCTACCAGGGCTGGACCCCGGCAGTCAGGTTTGTTCTCCTCTCTTATAGTATGGCTATTAGACAGCAACCAACAATGTCTGCTACAACCCACAGCTTTCCCACCTCTTTTTCTCTCCTTGTAGCAAATTCCATAACCATATGGCTCTGAATTCAGTATATGTGTGATGAAGTGAGCATTAAATTTCCTTATGGAAATGTTTTCTCTTCTGTATACCCCATGTTTTTTTATGCTTTCAGACTTTCATATATGTTCCTACTTCTGCTTGTCCCTCCTCTACCTTTCTCTTCTTATTCGGTCTTCAGGATTTAACCAATGGGTTTTCATTCATTTATTCATTCACTCTATATCTGATAATATCTATTGTTTATTATAAATCAGGCAAATAGAAATTATGTTGGAGAGAAATTGTGTTAGAAAAGACTCTTGAGAGTCCCTTGAACTGCAAGGGTGTCAAGCCAGTCAATTCTTAAGGAAATCAATCCTGAATATTCTTTGAAAGGACTGATGCTAAAGATGAAACTCCAATACTTTGGCTACCTGATGCGAAGAACTGACTTATTGGAAAAGACCCTGATACTGGGAAAGATTGAAGGCAGGAGGAAAAGGGGATGACAGAGGATGAGATTGTTGGATGGCATCACCGACTCAATGGACATGAGTTTGAGTAAACTCCAGGAGTTGGTGATGGACAGGGAAGCCTGGTGTGCCCCAGTCCATGGGGTTGCAAATAGACACAACTGAGCAACTGAACTGAACTGACAGAAATTATGAACGAAAGTGTAGACATAGCTTATGATGGAAGAGATGGAGACAGGAAACAACAACTTAAACAGAGCATCAGTTCAGTTCAGTCACTCAGTCGTGTCTGACTCTTTGCGACCCCAGGAATCGCAGCACA
>SJXQ01009062.1:18683-74646 GCA_006408695.1 Aepyceros melampus
GCTGTTTCCCCATCTATTTCCCATGAAGTGATGGGACCGGATGCCATAATCTTCGTTTTCTAAATGTTGAGCTTTAAGCCAACTTTTTCCCTCTCCACTTTCACTTTCATCAAGAGGCTTTTTAGTTCCTCTTCACTTTCTGCCATAAGGGTGATGTCATCTTCATATCCGGGTTTATTGATATTTCTCCCGGTAATCTTGTTTCCATGTGTGCTTCTTCCAACCCAGCGTTTCTCATGATGTACTCTGCATAGAAGTTAAATAAGCAGGGTGACAATATACAGCCTTGATGTACTCCTTTTCCTATTTGGTACCAGTCTGTTGTTCCATGTCCAGTTCTAACTGTTGCTTCCTGACCTGCATACAGGTTTCTCAAGAGGCAGGTCAGGTGGTCTGGTATTCTCATCTCTTTCAGGATTTTCCATAGTTTATTATGATCCACACAAGCAAAGGCTTTGGCATAGTCAATAAAGCAGAAATAGATGTTTTTCTAGAACTCTCTTGTTTTTTCCATCATCCAGCTGATGCTGGCAATTTGATCTCTGGTTCCTCTGCCTTTTCTAAAACCAGCTTGAACATCTGGAAGTTCACAGTTCACATATTGCTGAAGCCTGGCTTGGAGAATTTTGAGCATTACTTTCCTAGCGTGTGAGATGAGTGCAATTGTGTGGTAGTTTGAGCATTCTTTAGCATTGCCTTTCTTTGGGATTGGAATGAAAACTGACTTTTTCCAATCCTGTTGTCACTGCTGAGTTTTCCAAATTTGCTGGCATGTTGAGTGCAGCACTTTCACAGCATCATCTTTTAGGATTTTTAATAACTCAACTGAAATTCCATCACCTCCACTTGCTTTATTCGTAGTGATGCTTTCTAAGGCCCACTTGACTTCACATTCCAGGATGTCTGGCTCTAGGTGAGTGATCATACCCTCATGATTATCTGAGTCTTGAAGATCTTTTTTGTAGAGTTCTTCTATGTATTCTTGCCACCTTTCCCAATATCTTCTGCTTCTGTTAGGTCCATATCATTTCTGTCCTTTGTCGAGCCCATTTTTGCAAGAAATATTCCCTTGGTATCTCTAATTTTCTTGAAGACATCTCTAGTCTTCCCCATTCTGTTGTTTTCCTCTGTTTCTTTGCATTGATCGCTGAGGAAGACTTTCTTATCTCTCCTTGCTATTCTTTGGATCTCTGCATTCAGATGCTTATATCTTTCCTTTTCACTTGTCTTCTTTTCACAGCTATTTGTAAGGCCTCCTTAGACAGCCATTTTGCTTTTTTGCATTGCTTTTCCATGGGGATGGTCTTGATCCCTGTCTCCTGTACAATGTCACGAACCTCCAACCATAGCCAAGAGGAGCAATCCCACATCCAAGTAGCGGTGGCTGCGCAGGCGCAGGAGGGCTGAGAGGAGCTACTCCCCATTCAAGGTCAGGAGGGGCGGCTGTCAGGAGATACCCCTTGCCCAAGGTAAGGAGCAACAGCTGTGCTTTGCTGGAGCAGCTGTGAAGAGATGCCCCACATCCCAGATAATAGAAACCCAAATGAGATGGTCGGTGTTGAGAGACGCATCAGAGGGCAGACACACAAACCATAATCACAGAAAACTAGTCAATCTAATCACACGGACCACAGCCTTGTCTAACTCAGTGAAACTAAGCCATGCCGTGTGGGGCCACCCAAGACGGGCAGGTCATGGTGGAGAGGTCTGACAGAATGTGGTCCACTGGAGAAGATAAAGGTAACGTCTTTCAGAAGATGCGATGTATGTACTGCCACACTCACTGCCCCTAGTCCTGCAGCAGACCACCGACCCATGCATCTGATGGGGACTCCTGGACACTCTTGAGCAAGTCTGGGTCAGTCTCCTGTAGGGTCCCTCTCCTTTCTCCTGGGTCCTGGTGAACATAAGGTTCTGTTTGTGCCCTCTGACAGTCTATTTCCCAGTCCTGTGCAAGTTCTGGCAGCTCTATGGTGGGGTTAATGGTGATCTTCTCCAAGAAGGCTTATGCCACACCCAAGTCAGAGGCACCCAGAGCCCCTGTCCCTGTGGCAGTCCACTGCTGCTCTGTACCTCCACAGGAGACACTCAAACACAGCTCTGTCTCACAACATCCTTAGTACATGTTAACTTCTGACTTTGTGTAATAGCCATTCTAGCAAGTATGTGGTATCTCATTTTAGTTTTGATTTGTATTTTCCTGGTGGTTAGTGATGTTGAGACTCTTTTCATATACCTGTTGGCCATTTGGTGTCTTTGGAAAATCATCTCTTCAGATTCTTTGCCAACTTTTAGCTGAATTATTCTTTTTTTCCCTCCTGAGTTTATGACTTCCTTGTATGTTTTGTATATTAACTCATGTGAGATAGGTGGCTTGCAAATATCTTCTACCATTTCACAGGTTTCCTTCTCAGGTTTCTGACTGTTTCCTTTGCTGTGCAGAGACTTTTTAGTTTAATGTAGTCCCACACATTTATTTTTCCTTTTGTTGCTTGTGCTTTTGGTGTCAATTTCAAGAAACCACTGCTAAAATCAGTCAAAGAGCTGTTCCCTACATTTTCTTCTAGGAGTTTTACCATTTCATGTCTCATGTTTATGTCTTTCATCCATTTTGAGTTGATTTTTACCTATGCTGCAAGATAAGACTGGTGTTTATTATTTCACAGTAACCCGTGGCTTTTGAGACATCTTGAAAGTGAAAGTGAAGTTGCTCAGTCGTGTCCGACTCTTTGCGACCCCATGGACGGTAGTCTACCAGGCTCCACGGTCCAGGCAGGCATACCGGAGTGGGCTGCCATTTCCTTCTCCAGGGGATCTTCCCAGCCGAGGGATCAAACCTGGATCTCCTGCATTGCAGACAGACGCTTTACCATCTGAGCCACTAGGGAAGCCCTGAGGCATCTAAAATTATAATATTTTAAAAGAGATATTTTCTGTAGCTTATCTATGCTTATTCATGTATATGCAAATGAAACTAAACCAGAGTTTCCTGCAAATATGGACATAAAAGAAAATCAGTCAGGTCTCTGAATTATAAGTTTCATTTAACCTGAAGGCAACATAAATATGCTTGAAGCCAACAACTGGTTTTTCTGTCTTTGATTTCCCCTTCTTACTTTTTTTTTTTTTAATTAATTTTTATTTTTTAGTTTGTTTTGCTTTACAATACTGTATTCGTTTTGTTACACATTGACATGAATTAAATATTGTTAATGCAGGCTTGGAGTGATGCTACCTCACTGTGCTATGGATGATACAGTTACCTTTTAAGCAAACTCCATCCAGAGTCATAGTTTTCAGCCCCATTGCTCCTATTGAGGCAGGAGAACCTGACCCTAGATATTTTCAGCCTGGGATTTCATCTGATTTAATGTGCCTTGGGTTTCCCTGGTAGCTCAGCTGGTAAAAAATCCTCCTGCAATGCAGGATACCCCAGTTTGATTCCTGGGTTGGGAAGATCCCCTGGAGAAGGGATAGGCTACTCACTCCAGTATTCCTGGGCTTCCCTGGCTGCTGAGACGGTAAAGAATCTGCCTGCAATGGGGGAGACTTGGGTTCATCCCTGTGTTGGGAAGATCCCCTGGAGGAGGAAGTGGCCTCCCACTCTAGTATGCTTGACTGGAGAATCCCAATGGACAGAGGAGCCTAGCAGGCTACAGTCCATAGGGTCATAAAGACCAGGACATGACTAAGCGACTAAGCACAATGTGCCCTGGCAATTACTTCATACTTATGATTGGAAAAGTATCCAATTGTGTACGTTTCTGAGGATGCCAGTGAGAGAAGCCTCAATATGGTATTGCTTTGCACAGTCTTTCACTTTGCCTATAGTACAAATCAAAACCAAACTTCGTATTCAATTGCAACAGTTTTTTGGCCACGTTTCCCCCCAGACTGTGCTTAACATTTAACTTCTTCATTCTGCATTGTATTACTTCAATTTTTATATTTTAATATATATTTTCTATTATGAGGTGTCGTCCATCATTTCTGGAAGTACTCAGGGTCTAAATTAGAAATAATTAATAAATATTAAATGACACAAAATCAAGGTTTAAATTTACACGAGCCATTTAAAAGAGATTTTTAAAATTTATTTGAATGTCATATATAGAACTCCAAGTACATGTCCACATTCTAAACATTAAGCAGAAATAATTCACTGTTAATCATTGAAATTCTAATATTTTCAACCATGAACAAATACTAATGAGGGAAACCAAAGTCGTTTGTATGAATTATTTGATCGTTCATCCTTGAGAAGGAAACAAGAGAAGAAGCAAGAGCAGTATTTTCAAACTCAAATCAAAACAGGGAGATTGGCTTATTTAACAAGTAGATCTAAGTATCATTGTCATGATTTGGAATAATGTAAGCTATTAAATGGAAATTGAATGGCTAAATCTTCTCACAAGAAATGAATAGTATAACACAACTGTGTCTTTGAATATAACTTTTTATCAACTCATAAATTGGAAGATAGAGTTCTCCAGCATGATAAAATCATGACACCTGATAAAATATTAAAGAACATAAGCTTATTATTATTATTACTTTCAACTCTCTGATGGGACAGTTATACGTTAAAGAATACTTTTGAATAACATCTTCCAGAATAATGTTTCATTTTCTAATATTTCTCTAGATAGTCTCTATATTTTGTTAGAACTTAGTCATGTCTGTTGAATAATATACATAGTGTTGCCACTTTACTAAAATCTTCTAGAACTGAATATCTAATTCATCAATTTGTTATTGTTGTTCAGTTGCTCAGTTGTGTCCAGCTCTTTGCAGCACAGGCGGCTTCCCTGTCTTTCACCATGCCCTGGAGTCTGCTCAAACTCATGTCCAAGGAGTCAGTGATGCTATCTAAGCATCTTGTCCTCGGTTGTCCCTCTCTCCTCCTGTCTTCAATATTTCCCAGCATCAGGTCTTTGCCATGCATCATGACAGTTTAAAATCTGGCCTACATCAAAGGTCACCCTTCATTATGTCTGCAGGTTTAGGTTTGATTTTCTGTGATAAGAGCTGGCTGGAGGTAAGGGGAGGTCTCACTCCTCAATGTTGTGACATTGTGTTATAGCTATTAACTGACTGCTATCTGAGCCAGTGATTTTATGAGGTAACACTCTGGGAACTGTAATGAAAATCATTGTTTCTGCTGCTCCTTTGGGTTGACTCCAGGTGGTTGTAGTCTTATCATGAAGCTAAACTTCATAGAAAGATGTGTCCAAATATTCATGTATTACAACTTTCACAGGATTTCATCACTTCAGTAAAATAATTTGACTGGTCATATTGGAACCAAGAGGCTCTCCTTTCAGCAAAAATCTCTTTCAGGAGAATTTTGCTGTAGGACAGTGCAAACCCCACTAGACCTTGTCTTCAGCCATATGCCAGCTACTTATCATCCTTCTGCATCTCCTTGAATAAGCCAATCAAATCTCCTGAGTGTATTTGCTCATTTAAGAAAGTGAACTAAATCATTATTATTATATGAGGGTCTTGATTCTCTTTTTCTTTTTAAGCAAAGTGAAAATGAACAAAACATCAAGTTGTGTCTCTGTTAATATAAACTGTAGCCATCCATATATACATATCACCATCTGATGTCACCAAACACTATATAAAAAATGGGAGGAAAACATTAGGATCTTTTGAAATATAAGGAAACCCTATGGCAATACAAATATAAAGACATTATACGTGAATAATAAAAACATAAACACAAATGTTGAGAAGTTAACTTTAATGCTGTTTCTAATTAGGAAAGGGCTTACTCATTCCACACAAATTAAATTAGACCTAAAGATCCAAAATATTTCTTTAAACTAGGACAGAGCATATCTGGCCTTTCCCTGAGAAATCATCTAAATGCAAATCATCTAAAGCCTATTCCGTGGGATCCAGAGCCAAGTCAAGGAGAGGCTAGGAGGCATATTCAGGCTTCTTGAACTTTAATTCATTTCCTTTATACTCAGTGTGTGTTCTTAACAAAACTATTTTTCAAGTTATCTCACTGTTTCAAAAATAAAAGAGAAAACATATCTTTCAAATGTGTGTCAGAGCTAATTGTTCAGAACTATCAGATGGTTATGTGATAGCCCTGATAAATGAAATAGAAATAGATCTGGGCTGCTCCTCAATTTCTGCAATTCAAAACCATTCATAATAGGATGTATCACTGCCTTTAATATACATATTAGGATCCTAAAATTTCAATTTAGTTGCTCCTTTTGCACAAAACCCTAATTTTAATTCCTCAGTGAAATGGTTTGAACTATTTGACTGTTTTTTTTTTTTTTTTTTTTGCTGAGATGTGAATTAGAAATCTGTAAGCTGTAAATTTCAAGAGTTGTTGGAAATGAAGAAAGTAATCCTGTAATTTAAACTGAGAGTATCCTTTTTTACATTGTTAATTGAGGTTTAATAGACAATAGCCCAAGGACATTGTCATATGGAACTTTTTCTCTCTGATGTCAACACGCACGCTGTCAAAAACACTTCCAAGAATAAGATGTTTTTCCTGTTTTTTAGGTTGTTAGCACACATGTACAACAATTTTAATCCTCTCTATGGATAGCAAGTAATAATTAAAATGCTATGAGTAACCAACCACAACATAGCTGATTTTCATCTCAGGAAGCCAGTCAAGAAGCTGTTTTATTTACAATATGATACAAATGGTCAAAAGTCAGCTTGATGACAATTGTATCATCATGTGCTGTGGACTTAGATTTGGCTTGTCATTGCCAAGGCTGTCTCCTGGGATGTTGTGGAATCCTTTCTGCTTAGAGTGAAGAAGAAAATTCCATTTTTGTGTTTAACTTAGGAAAAGGTCCTAACTTATTTGTATTCTGAAAATGGAAGTAATGATAATGTTTAGGCTATCATTTAAAATACCTGTATATGTGCCATATACAGTCTTTTGTGTGTGTGTGTATGTAACCATTTATAGTCTATACATAATTGTATACACATAAATAATTAATTTTATAAGCTGTATAATTATTTTTGTATAAAAGATATTTTCTTCCTTGCACACACCTCCCACCCCTCTAGGTCATTACAGAGAACGAGCTTAACTCCCTGTGCTATATAGCAGCTTCCCACTATCTATTTGACACATGTTGTTTGAAGGTCCTAACTTATTTGTATTCTGAAAATGGAAGTAATGATAATGTTTAGGATATCATTTAAAATACCTGTATATGTGCCATACACAGTCTTGTGTGTGTGTGTGTATGTAACCATTTATAGTCTATACATAATTGTATACACATAAATAATTAATTATATAAGCTGTATAATTATTTTCGTATAAAAGATATTTTCTTCCTTGCACACACCTCCCACCCCTCTAGGTCATTACAGAGAACGAGCTTAACTCCCTGTGCTATATAGCAGCTTCCCACTATCTATTTGATACATGTTGTTGTTGTTTGTTCTTTTTGCTGTTGTTTAGTCTCTTAAGTTGTATCTAACTCTTTTGCAACCCCATGGGCTGTAGCCTCACCAGGCTCCTCTGTCCATGCGATTTCCTAGGCAAGAATACTGGAATATATTGTCATTTCCTTCTCCGCGGGTTCTTCCCAACCAAAGGATCAAACCCACCTATCCTGCATTGGCTGGCAGATTCTTTATCACTGACCACCAGGGAAGCCATTTTATACATGGTAGTGTATATATGTCAATGCTCCTTTTTCAGTTGATCCCACCCTCTCCTTCCTTGCCTGTGTCCATGAGTCCCAGTGTTCATTGAAGCACTATTTACAATAGCTGGGACATGGAAGCAACCTGTATTTCCATCAACAGACGAATGGATAAAGAAGATGTGGCACATATATACAATGGAACACTCAGCCATAAAAAGGAACAAAAGTGGGTTATTTGTAGTTGCGTGGATGAACCCAGAGTCTGTCAGACAGAGTGAAGTAAGTCAGAAAGAGAAAAACGAATATCATATATTAATGCACGCATATGGAATCTTTGAAAAATGGAACTAATGAACCATTTCATAGGGAAGGAATAGAGATGCAGATGTAGAAAATGGACTTGTGATGATGAGTTTTTAAGAAATATTCACTATGACCCTAAATCATCATTGTTCCTTCAGCTGTGAATGGCATTCAGAATTTCTGCTTTCTGAACCTTTCTCATTCTTTGAAAGCTAACTCAAGAATCTTTCCTTCCTGAAGCTCTGCTTCTATAAAAGTATAATTTATCCCAGTATTTAATCTTGATGCCAAGTTACCAATTGACAAGAATATTCAAGTCTGAGATTATTTCATTTCAGATAAATCATAAAGTATATATAACTGTAATAATTTCCTCCTTACCAATGTTGACAGCTATTGAAAACTCAATTTTTTATAAAAGCAGAGAAAAGCTTTCCTTTGCACCTCTATAGAAATATGTTGACTATTCTCATTTGACTTGGTTTTATATTTGTTCTAATGAGATTCTGTATAATGGGCCATAATTTTTAAGAAATATAAACCTCATTAAAATCAAGACAAGGGGTCAATTTAAGTTGTAACAAGAAAATGCTTGATAAATACAAGTAGAACACCTTACCTGTGAAATCTCTGGAGCAGCCAAGAAGAAATTGCATGCTTACCACTTCTGAAGACATTTAAGAATATTGATAATATAATTTAAGAACATACTTGCCAATTGCATAGAAGCACATAGTTTAATGAATATGTTTAAAATAAGAAAGAGATCATTTAAAATTCATTGCAGTGTAAGTTGGCAATAATTAAAGTTTAATGAAATGAATTGGAAAAAATTAACTTTCCTTTCTATAATTCAAAGATTACTTATTTTTTAAATTTCTCCCAAAGCCCCAAACAAGTAAGCACATTACAGGGCTAATGTGTCTCTTATCCTGAAAACTATACTGCCATTTCCTGATATTACCACTGCCACTGGATCTATAATTAGGATTTTTACTCTGGGCAGTTTTCCAAGGGCAACTCCAAAATAAAGCTAGTGTAAACAAATGGCAGACAGTAACTTCAACTGGAAGGTAACATGGTTGCCTTTGCTAATTGTATTATATGCACAGTTGCTGACAAGTTTTCTCTTTTTCCTAGTTTCAAACTCATTTAACAGAATAGTGATCATTTTAGAATGATGTTGAGTCAGAGAATTAACAGTGGCCTTGGAGGATATTCATGCTCATTTTTTTAGGGAGCTAATATTTAGTAATGAGAGTTTTCTGAACAGTATTTTTGAATAAAATTCTTTTCATCTTCAAATCTTCAAGCAGGCTAGCAGAAAGGCCAAAAAGAGAAATGAAGGGAAAAAGAAAGAAAAGGAGAGCAGGAAGGAGGAAGGACAAGAAGAAAGAAAGAAGGGAAGAAGTGTGGGAGGGAGGAAGGAAATCTCTTGTCATAACACCTAAAACTAAGGAGGGGGCTTCCCAGGTGGCTCAGCAGTAAAAAATCCACCTGCCAATGCAGGAGCTGTAGGTTTGATCCCTGGATCAGGAAGATCTCCTGGAGAAGGAAAGAGCAACCCACTCCAGTATTCTTGCCTGGAGAATTCCATGGCCAGAGGAGCCTGGTGAGCTACAGTCCATGGGGTCACAAGAAAGTCAGACACAACTTAGCGACTAAACACAACAACAAATCCTAATGAGTCATTTGGTTTTTGATGGGACTACAACTGATTTTAGAGTTTTTTAGTCAGAATCAGAGGATGAAAAGGATAAAATAAACCCCTAAAATAAACAATGGAGAAAGAAGCTACTTTTCTGGCTTATCATGATAAATATTATGTAATAAATTGGCAAGGAACCTATGTATTTTACTAAACAGAGAGATCAAACAGAAATCTTCTGCAAACACAAGATTTGGGGGAGGAAAGCAATGGAAAACAACATCCTTTATTGGGGCTTTTATAGTTTATTGCGTGTATTGCCAGATTTCTGCAGACAGAATGAAACAAGCTTTATATTAGTGGCATAAGCCTTTCAACTTTTGATGGTTTCTAGCAAGATGTTTTATCAAATGTACTCTCAGGCATTCATATAAGTTGAGTTTTTATGTTTGTCCTTAAAACTTAAGGCAAGATTGTCATTTGCTATTATACAACAAGACCTACCAATTGCTTTATAAGACAAAGTGTGAAAGGGGAAAATTCCATTGCTAAATTTATTGTATATTTAACTGTATTTATTGTCTTTTTTTACATCTTACTTTATTGAAAATATAATATATGCTTATATATGTAAATTATATAATGTATAGTTTAAAATATTTTATAATTAGTACAATCACATCATATTTACTGAAAAGAATTAGATAATCTTTGGTCTTCATTCTTTTCATACTAATCTTATCATCCTGTACCACCTTTCATCTGTCTGGATCATTTCCATTTTCTTTCTAATGATAAAGGGAAAGCTCTACTTCTGTCAAAATCAAATAGCTCTTATTCTCTAACTTCTGTTCTTTGGTTATTCCCTCTCCTCTTGCATATCCAGTCTATTTCACTTAACAGGATCTACCCCAACAACTTGCAAACAAGTTCTGATAATTCATATCTTTTAAAAAGACAAATGCCAAAGCTTTCTTTGATTTCATATCCCTTTTTTAGCCCTACTGTGTTTTTCTGTCTCTGTATAACCATGAATCCCATAGCATCATCTGCTGTCGTGTTTCTACCTTACCTATTTTTCCTTCTTTTATTCACACTATTTGCAATTCTAACCTCACTTTTTCAAAGAAACAGTTCTTGTTAAAGCCATGGAATCTTCTCCATAGCCA
This sequence comes from Aepyceros melampus, assembly GCA_006408695.1. NCBI lineage: Eukaryota > Metazoa > Chordata > Mammalia > Artiodactyla > Bovidae > Aepyceros > Aepyceros melampus. The sequence continues at coordinate 29,459 of SJXQ01009062.1, forward strand.
AAATGCAATGGACTTCTTGGCCCTTAGTGACTAGATCTCTCTCTTTTCATCTTTCAGACCCTTGAGAATCCCTTGGACAGCAAGATCAAATGAGTCCATTCTAAAGGAAATCTATCTTGAATATTCATTGGAAGGACTAATGCTGAAGTTAAAGCTCCAATACTTTGGTCACCTGAAGCAAAGAGCCAGCTCATTGGAAAAGAGTCTGATGCTGGGAAACATTGAGGGCAGGAGGAGAAAGGGACAACAGAGGATGAGATAGTTGGATGGATCACGGACTCAACGGACATGAGTTTGAGCAAACTCTGGGAAATGGTTAAGGACAGGGAAGCCTGGGTTGCTGCAGTCCAGGTGGTCACAAAGAGTTGGACATGACTTAGCAACTGAACGACAATGATCTTTCAGACACCATACTTCCTTGTCTACTGTTGTCTTCTGACCTCTAAGTTCTCCTCCCAGTTCTGCTAACTTATACTTCCTTTTCCAAGCAATTGCTTGGATTTCGGAGTTCTACAAAGTTTGGCCTTGAACTGTCTTCAGTTTTCATCTTAGATTTCCTCACTGGGTCATAGTATCTATGTCTTTGGTGTTTGGTGACATTTATACAAGGGTTTCCCTGCTGGCTCAGATGATAGTCTGCCTGCAATGAGAGAGACCCAGGTTCAATACTTGGTTTGGAAAGATCCCCAGAGAATGGAATGGCTACTGACTGCTGTATTCTTGCCTGGAGAATTCCACAAACAGAGAAGCAAGACAGACTACAGTCCAATGGGGTGGCAAAGAGTTGGACATGACCATGGTGGTAACTCTCAAATTTGTGCTCCTAGCTCAAGCTACTCTTGTGAGCTAGACTTTTATAGTCAACTCTTGTGCTCATCTCAGAGATATCAAACAGCCACACAGATTCCTTAACATGTTTGGATGCATGTTAAGTTGCTTCAGTCATGTCCAACTCTTTGCGACCCCACAAACTGTAGCATGCCAGGCTCCTCCGTCTGTGGGATTTTCCATCTAAGGGGGATTTTCCAGGAACTGGAGTGGTTGCCATGTCCTTTTCTGGGGGATCTTCCCGACTTAGGGATCGAATCTGTATCTCTTAGATCTCCTGCACTGGTAGTTCAGTTCAGTTGCTCAACCATGTCCGACTCGGCAACCCCATGGACTGCAGCACACTAGGCTTCCCTGTCCATCACCAACTCCCAGAGCTTGCTCAAACTCATGTCCATTGAGTCAGTGATGCCATCAAACCACCTCATTCTCTGTCATCCCTTTCTCCTCCTGCATTCAATCTTTCCCAGCATCAAGGTCTTTTCCAATGAGTCTGTTCTTTGTATCACATGGCCAAAGTATTGGAGTTTCAGCTTCAACATCAGTCCTTCCAATGAATATTCAGGACTGAATTCCTTTATGATGGACTGGTTGGATCTCCTTCAGTCCAAGGGACTCTCAAGAGTCTTCTCCAACACCACAGTTCAAAACATCAATTCTTTGGTGCTCAGCTTTCTTTATGGTTCAACTCTCACATCCATACATGACTACTGGAAAACCACAGCCTTGACTAGACAGATGTTTGTTGGCAAAGTAAGGTCTCTGCGTTTTAATATGCTGTGTAAGTTGGTCATAGCTTTTCTTCCAAGGAGTAAGCGTCTTTTAATTTCATGGCTGCAGTTACCATCTGCAGTGATTTTGGAGCCCAAGAAAATAGAGTCTGTCAGTGTTTCCACTGCTTCATCTATTTGCCATGAAGTGATGGGACCAGATGCCAGGATCTTAGTTTTTTGAATGTTGAGTTTTAAGCCAGCTTTTTCACTCTCTTCTTTCACTTTCATCAAGGGGCTCTTTAGTTCCTCTTTGCTTTCTGCCATAAGAGTGGTGTCATCTGCAAATCTGAGGTTATTGATATTTCTCCTGGCAATTTGATTCCAATTTGGCGCCCAGCTCTTTATCACTAGTGCCACCTATCTAAAACTAAACTCTCCATCTTAGAGTTATGCAACTTTACTCTGGTCCTCTTGTGTGCCTCATTACTCAGTCATGTCTGACTCTTTGTGACCCTTTGGACTGTAGCCCTCCAGTCTCCTCTGTCCTCCAATTATAAGTAACTCATATCAAAATACCCAGTTATTTAATCCAGAGGAGAGGAAGCTCTTTGGGATCTTCTTTTGCCTCTCTTCACTTGATACATCAACTCTATTTTCCTTCTGGTTCCACTGCTCCTCAAAAATATATGTGGCGTCTGTACACTTTGCCCCACTTCAACTGTTGCTACTCTTTCATCTTATCTGCTTCCCTTTTTATTTTTCATCATCCATTCTCTCATGATCATTTAGATAATCTTGTCTCACACTTATTTTATACACTTTAAAATTACTACACATTATATTTAGGATAAGATCTCAAATTATAAGTATGTCTTAGCAATGTCCTACACAATCATATGCCCACCTTGGTCTCCAGCTTAATCTCATTACTTTTGATTATTATATTCCAGTCAAGTTGCCTTTGAATTTTTCAAGTTTGTCAAGCTCTTTCATGCATCAATGTCTCCATACCTTATTTCCTCTATATGAAATACTTTTCCTTCCACTTGCTCCTAGCAAATGCCTTCTTATTCCTCAGGTATTAGCTTCCAGTTCACTTCTTGTGAAAATCTTTATCATATCTTCCAATTTGAATTAAATTAAGTTGTTTCTGTTTTCATGTAGACCACTATAATTCATTAATAATTAATAGCATATTTAAGTTTGTTTACTTTGCTCATACTTGCCTATTGAATAGATTTAAAAATTCTAGGAGACCCAGGCTCTATGTTAAACACTATGTATTTAATAGCTAGCAATTCCTAGCACTCTACAATAGATTAATTATTAAGTATTGTTGAATAAACATATCTAAATTATTTTTGGTTACCATGGTAAGCCAGTTTTTTCAAACTCAGATGATATGAGCATTACTACAACAACAGTTATTGTAAGAAGAAGCAGTTACAATGGTCTCATCCCCATCTTTTATCTTCCTTGCTCCAGTACCAGAATTGACACTTTCACTGATATCTAGTTACAAATCTTTATGTAAATCACTTCCTGTGGCTTTCTTCAGCAGAAATTTATGTAAATATTGTGCAAAATTTTGCAGCTATTTATAAGTTCTAGTTCAAGTTATACATACTCTGATACACCTATAGAAATGTGAGTGGGAATAGTCAGTGAATATGCAGTTATTTGAATTAATCTGATTTCTTTTGTTTGCTAATATTTTAAAGACATTAAGACAAATATTATTCAAAATAACACTTGTTAATAGAGTTCACTTCAATTTAGAAGAGGCATACATCATTTGCTGATAAAGTTCATTTCCTTTTAGAAAAGGGACAACACTACTAAAACATTAGCCTGTAAAAGCAGGTTTGAAAAGAGATGAATAAGCTAAAGAAAGGTTCATTTAGAAAGAAAGGCCAACAACTGAAAAGGAAAGCAAATATCCAATCCAGAGCAAGCCCAGAGTGACACTAAAGACTTCAGAGAAGGGGAATGAAAAAGTGCTATAAATATATTTTAAAGCTTCTAAAGTACTCATTAGCTTAAAATTCACTTATTGAGATAACGTTTTCCATATCTCCAAATCTGAATTAAGTTGCTTCTGTTATCATATAGACCATTATTATTTTCATTAATAAAACAATAAATAGTAACATATCTAAGTGTTTTGTTTTTAAAGAGTATATTTCAAAATTTAGGGAAATCCAGTATGAAGCATCATAGAGAAAGCAACACAGAGAGTGAACTCTGAGATGTAAAGACAGTCCTCTCCATAGTGTTTAGTGGAGTACTGATTAGGCCATCCCTGTGAAGAAACTTCCAGTAGCTAGAGAAAAGAATCCCGTGAAAGAGCTTGAAAAAATAATACTCAGACTGGACAATAATAGGATTCAACCTGTTCTCAGTGAGTTTTTTTTTTAATTATATATTTTTTTAATTGAAGAATAATAGCTTTACAGAATTTTGTTGTTTTCTGTCAAACCTCAGGATGAATCAGCCATAGGTATACATTTTGAATTCACGGATCATCAGTTAAAATACAAAGAAATATCTTGTTTTAGTAGTGGGAAAAAAATAAATGTTCAACTAAATTAAATACTAGCCTACATAACAGAGCTTAAGAGAAAGACCTGAAAGGATCAAACTGTTTAACTAACTCAACGATATCCTAAAATAAAGCTCGTAAATATTGCTGGAAATATTTTAAAAAATCATTCAAGAATAGTAAATCACAATGTTTCATATTTAATAAGAAATTACTGGACAGTCAAATAAGCAAAAAATAAAACCATAGTAAGAAGAAAAATCAATCATTTGAAACTGACCCTGAAATGACACATGGGGAAATTAGTAACAATTTATGACTATATTCCATATGTTCAAGAATCTGGAATATTGAACTTGTTTTGTAGAAACATGATAGATATATATGTATATTTTTAATATGACCCAAATTTAACTTGTAGGGCTTCCCAGAGGAATCAGTGGTAAAGAATTCACCTGCCAAGCAGAAGATGGCAGTTTCATCCCTGAGTCAGGAAGATCCCCTGGAGGAGGAAATGGCAACCTATTTCAGTATCCTTGCCTGGGAAATCCCACGGACAGAGGAGACTGGTGGGCTACAGTCCACAGGGTCACAAAAGAGTCAGACCTGACTTAGAAACTAAACAACAAATAAAAAATTAAACTTGTAGAGATGAAAACAGCAGTGTCTGACATGGAAACTTCACTGGGTAAGATGAATGAAACATTAAAATTGCAGAAAAAATTATTAATGAGCTTAAAAACATAGCAATAGAAACTATCTAAAGTGAAACCCAATGAGAAAAAGCTGAAAAAAATGTGAATAGAAAATTAATAAAATGTGGAATAAATTCCAGAATTTAAAAACATATGCACCTAGAGTCTCAAAAGGAGAAGAGAAAGAATGGAGGAGAAAATTTATCAAAGAAATAAAGATGTAAATGGAGTCTCAAAAGGAGAAGAGAAAGAATGGAGGAGAAATTTTAGTCAAAGAAATAAAGATGTAAATGTCTTCTAAATTCAATTAAATCCATAAATTTGTAGATCCAAAAATCTCAATGAACCTCAAGCATAAGAAATATGAAGAAACTATATACCAACGTACACCATTATCAAGTTGCTTAAGACCAGTGATGAAGAGGAAAAATTTGAAAACAGTGACAGAGAAATAATAGTAGGTACAGTATTGCATAGGAACCTGGAATGTCAGGTCCATGAATCAAGGTAAATTCAGTTCAGTTCAGTTCAGTTCAGTGGCTCAGTCGTGTCTGACTCTTTGCGACCCCATGAATCGCAGCATGCCAGGCCTCCCTGTCCATCACCAACTCCTGGAGTTCACTCAGACTCATGTCCATTGAGTCAGTGATGCCATCCAGCCATCTCATCCTCGGTGGTCCCCTTCTCCTCCTGCCCCCAATCCCTCCCAGCATCAGGGTCTGGAAGTGGTCAAACAAGACATGGCAAGAGTGAACGTCAACATTCTAGGAATCAGTGAACTAAAATGGACTGGAATGGGTGAATTTAACTCAGATGACCATTTTATCTACTACCGTGGGCAGGAATCCCTCAGAAGAAATGGAGTAGCCATCATGGTCAACAAAAAGTCTGAAATGCAGTACTTGGACGCAATCTCAAAAACGACAGAATGATCTTTGTTCATTTCCAAGGCAAACCATTCAATATCATGGTAATCCAAGTCTATGACCCAACCAGTAATGCTGAAGAAGCTGAACAATTCTATGAAGACCTATAAGACCTTTTAGAACTAACACTGAAAAAAGATGTCCTTTTCATTATAGGGGACTGGAATGTAAAAGCAGGATGAACGTCAACATTCTAGGAATCAGTGAACTAAAATGGACTGGAATGGGTGAATTTAACTCAGATGACCATTTTATCTACTACCGTGGGCAGGAATCCCTCAGAAGAAATGGAGTAGCCATCATGGTCAACAAAAAGTCTGAAATGCAGTACTTGGACGCAATCTCAAAAACGACAGAATGATCTTTGTTCATTTCCAAGGCAAACCATTCAATATCATGGTAATCCAAGTCTATGACCCAACCAGTAATGCTGAAGAAGCTGAACAATTCTATGAAGACCTATAAGACCTTTTAGAACTAACACTGAAAAAAGATGTCCTTTTCATTATAGGGGACTGGAATGTAAAAGCAGGGAGTGAAGCAACACCTGGAGTAATAGGCAAATTTGGCTTTGGAATGCAGAATGAAGCAGGGCAGAGACTAATAAGAGTTTTGTCAAGAAAATGTACTGGTCATAGCAAACACCCTCTTCCAACAACACAAAAGAAGCCTCTACACATGGACATCACCAGATGGTCAACACCAAAATCAGATTGTTTATATACTTTGTAGCCAAAGATGGAGAAGCTCTATACAGTCAGCAAAAAAAAAAAAAAAAAACAGACCAGGAGCTGACTGTGGCTCAGATCATGAGCACCTTATTGCCAAATTCAGACTTAAATTGAAGTAGGGAAGACCACTAGATCATTCAGGTATGACCTAAATCAAATCCCTTATGATTATATGCTACGAGCGAAATGACACAGAGACGGACACACAAACAGGACAAACACACACACACACACACAACTCCGGCCAGAGGAACAAAGGACCACGCAGGCAGTACGGGGTTTATTTTATCTAGCCCCACTTTTCTGCATTCCAATCTACATGACTAAGCCTTTTTATTAAAGTGCATGTGCAGAGACATTATCGCATAGCAGAGGGGANAACTCTATTAGTCTTTGCCCTGCTTCATTCTGCATTCCAAGGCCAAATTTGCCTGTTACTCCAGGTGTTTCTTGACTCTATACAGGACTTTTAAAAGTAAAAGTGCTTGTATCTCTCCTTTAATTTTTTTAAAGTTCTACTGAGGCATAGTTAATTTACAGTATGTGTTAATTTCTGTTATACAGCAAGGTGACTCAGTTATGGTCTTTTTCATAATCTTTTCAATTATCATTTTTGCAACATACTAAATAGTTCCCTGTGCTATAGAGTAGGACCTTGTGTTTATCCATCCTATACACTTGTATCTCTCCTTTAAATTTTTCCTCGATACCTTTTCTGTATCTCTCAGTTCAGTTCAGTTCAGTCGCTCAGTCATGTCCAACTCTTTGTGACCCCGCGAACTACAGCACACCAGGCCTCCCTGTCCTTCAGCAACTCCTGGAGTCCACCCAAACCCATGTCCATTGTGTCAGTGATGCCATCCAACCATCTCATCCTCTGTCGTCCCCTTCTCCTTCTGCCCTCAATCTTTCCCAGCATTAGGGTCTTTTCCAGTGAATCAGCTCTTCACATCAGGTGGCCAGTATTGGAGTTTCAGCTTCAACATCAGGCCCTCCAATGAACACCCAGGACTGATCTCCTTTAGGACGGACCTGTTGGATCTCCTTGCAGTCCAAGGGACTCTCAAGAGTCTTCTCCAACACCACAGTTTAAAAGCATTAATTATTTGGTGTTCAGCTTTCTTTATAGTCCAACTCTCACATCCATGCATAACTGCTGCAAAAACCATAGCCTTGATTAGACAGACCTTTGTTGGCAAGGTAATGTCTCTGCTTTTGAATATGCTGTCTAGATTGGTCATAACTTTCCTTCCAAGGAATAAGTGTCTTTTAATTTCATGGCTGCAGTCACCATCCTCAGTGATTTTGGAGTCCTGAAAAATAAAGTCAGCCACTGTTTCCCCATCTATTTGCCATGAAATGATGGGACCAAATGCCATTTTCTTAGTTTTCTGAATGTTGGCTTTAAGTCAACTGTTTCACTCTCCTCTTTCACTTTCATCAAGAGGGTCTTTAGTTCTTCTTCACTTTCTGCCATAAGGGTAGTGTCATCTGCATCTCCAAGGTTATTGATATTTCTCCTGGCAATCTTGATTCCTGCTTGTGCACTCTCTTGCAAAGGTTTAACATTTCTTTTGGCACTTGCATGCACAAAATAATCTTTTCTCTTTTCCCAGTTTCCTCTTACTATTATATGCCTTGGATGTTATTTTCCCCTTTGAACTATGAGAATAGAGAAAAATAGACTACCTAGTTAGAGATAAGAGAAGGTAAGATGGTATATACCATGTGCGGCTCCTGAGACATGTGATTTCTATTTAATATCTAAGTTTGTCCTTGCAAGGCTGTTTCCTCCACATCACTATAGTCTGAGCCCAAATATTATCTCTTTAGGCAAACTTTCCATGATCCCCACAGCTAAATTCACAAACCTCCTCTCTATCTTCCTATTTCTCTCAGGGCTCTCTTTTATTTTCTTTGCATCATTTCTTTTTTCATTCTTTGAAATTGTCATACTTATTTGATACTATCTATGTTTATTTTCTCTTTTCTTACATTAGAAAGTAATCTTGTGGAAGAGCAGTTGGGTCTGTCTTTTCTGACACAAGACCCTGGCTCCTAGACTTTGCCTGAAATACAATATTTTCTCAATAGATATTTATTAAGTAGATAAATGATTAAATAAATAAGAGAACGAGGAATTCTGTGTAGGTAGAGGCCAGGTCCTCAACAGAACCAAAATGTTCCATGAGGATAAAATCTTGAGCAACAGAAGAAAGAAGACTGATAAGAAAAACTCAGAAAATATAGATGGAACCATATTTCCTTCATTCCCTCTGAGGCACAGTACAGTGGATTAAACCACTGTACAGCAGTTAAAATAAATAGGCCTACAACTAGATTAAAGGAACAGATTATCTGTCTTACGTTTTCTGTATGCCGACCTCTGCTAGCTTCTTCCTTTTCAAGATTACTAAACAATTCCAAATTGATAAGGAGAGTGTTCTTGAGACTAAATTTCTGGATAAAGTCAATCATATGCCAAATAATAATTATGAATATCATAAAGCAAAGCTCATTGCTGCCTTATTTACTGTCTGATAAGTGTAATTTAGCTGATGAACATCTGTTTGCCCAACGCATATCACCTTAGACTAATTCTTTCCTACTGGGATTTGGATATAATAAATTTATGTGCTGTTGCTGTTCAGTCGTGTCCGACACTTTGCTATGTAATGGACTGCAGCATCCCAGGCCTCTCTGTTCCTCACCATCTCTCGAAGTTTGCTCAAGTTCATGTCCATTGCGTCAGTGACGTCATCCGGCCATCTCATCCTCTGATGCCCTCTTCTCCTTCTGTCTTCAATCTTCTTCAGCATCAAGGACTTTTACAATGAGTCAGCTGTTCGCATCAAATGACCAAAATACTGGAGCTTCAGCTTCAGCATCAGTCCTTCCAATGAGTATTCAGATTTGATTTCCCTTAAGATTGACTGGTTTGATCTTCTTGCTGTCCAAGGGACTCTCAGGAGTCTTCTCCAGCAGGACAGTTCAAAGGCATCAATTCTTCAGGGCTTCCCCTTCTTTACCGTCCAGCACTCACAACCATAGGTGACCACTGAGAAGACCATAACCTTGATTATATGGACTTTTGTTGGCAGAGTAATGTCTGCTTTTCAAAACACTCTCCAGGTTTGCCCCTTCACAGATCACTGTCTTGTCGTGGCAAAGGGGCTTGTGTAACTCGATGAAGCTGTGAGCCAAGCAGTGTAGGGTCACTCAAGATGGATTGGTCATAGCAGAGAGTTCTGATAAAACACAATCCACTGGAGGAGGGAATGGCAAACCACCCCGGTATACTTGCTGTGAGAACCTCATGAACTGTATAAAAATTTATACATTATCTAGTACTATTGTTAGACTTCCCTTGTAGCTCAGGCAATAAAGAATCTACCACCAAAGCAGGAGACCCAGGTTCAATTCCTAGGTTGGGAAGATCCCCTGAGAAGGGAATGGCAACCCACTCTAGTATTCTTGCCTGGAAAATTCCATGGACAGAGGAACCTGGCAGGCTACAGTCCATGGGGAAGCAAGAGTCAGATAGGACTTAGTGACTAAACCACCACTACCAGTATTATTGTTATAAGAAGATTCACATTAATATGTTAAATTTTGCTTTAAGATGTGCTTATCTAAGCTTATTTTGTGATAGACTCAGATGTTACTTTTTGTCAGTATTTCTTTCTTGAAATATCTGGGATATTTTTGTTACTCAATTGTCTTAGTTTAAAAACAGGAATATGTGCTACAATAAGGATATTTCACTCTCTCTATTTAAGTTATAGCTCTATTTATGCAGTGCAAGCAAGGGTATAAGAATAATTATATTTTCAATATCTAGTGATCAATTGGATGTTCAAAAACTTAAGGGCTGTATTTGTTAGTGACAAAACTAAAAATAATATATCTGTTTTGTTTGATAATCTTGATGTGGCCCATACCAAACCATACTCTATAAAAGTGTTAAAGTATATAATTCTAAAATTAATCATTCCCATATTATTTTTATAATCTGGGCATTAGAAATTCCCCCTCCTTCCCCTACTGTGTCCACAAGTCTGTTCTTTATGTCTGCATTTCCATCACTTCCCTGCAAATAGGTTCATCAGTACCATCTTTCTAGATTCCATATATATATATATATATATATATATATATGATATTTGTTCTCTTTCTGACTCACTTCACTGTGTAAAATAAATTCTAGGTTCATACACTTCAGTAAAAATGGCTCAAATGCATTCCTTTTATGATGCAGGGAGCTCAAGTCCAGTGCTCTGTGACAATCTAGAGGAGTGGGGTGGGGTGGGAGGTGGGAGGGTTGTTCCAGAGGAAGGGGACACATATATACCTCTGGCTGATAATACTGATGTATAGCAGAAACCAACAAAATATTGTAAAGCAATTATTCTCCAATTAAAAATAAATAACAAATTTTTAAATGAAATGAAAAAATAATGTCCAGAAAGAAAATTTAAAAAGAAAACTTCTATACAGACAAAAAGAAGAAGAAGAAGAAGAAGAAATTCCCTTTCCAATCACATAATGAGCTAGCTTATTTAGATAATGTACCCTACTGGAAAAAATTGATAAATGTTTTATGTTATATGTTTTTATTATTTTTTTAAGTGTTGAAGACATGACCATAGAGGAAGAAGATATGAATGAAACTATGAATGAATGGGAACACAGACAGGTAAGCAGGGTTTTGTGACTGCTTTTGTGCTGAGGGCACACTGGCAACATTGAGAACTGGAACTTTGGTTTTGGTGGTATTTTGCATGAAGGGAAAATTCTAACATCTTACACTGAACGGAGCTGACCAGGATACAGTGTGAGGTGACGTCTTCCCCAAGAAGTTGTAATCACGGGGACTTTTCCTGTGGACACACACCCCGAATTTCTATTTCCTAGCTTTTATTTTTAAAAAGTCCCTTAAGCTGTGAACTTAAATGGAAGCAAAGCACTTTTGAGGGAAACAGAAGAAACAATAGACACAGAAACAGACCTGAAAGACTTCAAACACTGTCAGTATCAAAAAAAGATAAAGCAAACATTCTCACTACATTCAAAAACTAAAAGCAAGCAAGGTACATAAATCTATAAGAAAATGTTATAGATTTAAAAAAAACTCTAGAAATGAAAACTATAACTAATATTAAAAACAAAATGGCTAAATACATTAGCCATTTTGAAATACTTACAAAGAAACTTCACAATTTGGAAATTTGGTAGGTCAAAAAGTATAGCAGAAACCAACAAAATATTGTAAAGCAATTATTCTCCAATTAAAAATAAATAACAAATTTTTAAATGAAATGAAAAAATAATGTCCAGAACAGAAAATTTAAAAAGAAAACTTCTATACAGACAAAAAGAAGAAGAAGAAGAAGAAGAAATTCCCTTTCCAATCACATAATGAGCTAGCTTATTTAGATAATGTACCCTACTGGAAAAAATTGATAAATGTTTTATGTTATATGTTTTTATTATTTTTTTAAGTGTTGAAGACATGACCATAGAGGAAGAAGATATGAATGAAACTATGAATGAATGGGAACACAGACAGGTAAGCAGGGTTTTGTGACTGCTTTTGTGCTGAGGGCACACTGGCAACATTGAGAACTGGAACTTTGGTTTTGGTGGTATTTTGCATGAAGGGAAAATTCTAACATCTTACACTGAACGGAGCTGACCAGGATACAGTGTGAGGTGACGTCTTCCCCAAGAAGTTGTAATCACGGGGACTTTTCCTGTGGACACACACCCCGAATTTCTATTTCCTAGCTTTTATTTTTAAAAAGTCCCTTAAGCTGTGAACTTAAATGGAAGCAAAGCACTTTTGAGGGAAACAGAAGAAACAATAGACACAGAAACAGACCTGAAAGACTTCAAACACTGTCAGTATCAAAAAAAGATAAAGCAAACATTCTCACTACATTCAAAAACTAAAAGCAAGCAAGGTACATAAATCTATAAGAAAATGTTATAGATTTAAAAAAAACTCTAGAAATGAAAACTATAACTAATATTAAAAACAAAATGGCTAAATACATTAGCCATTTTGAAATACTTACAAAGAAACTTCACAATTTGGAAATTTGGTAGGTCAAAAGAAACTACCTAGAATGTCACATGGTGAGGCAAAGTGATACAAATCAAAACACAGAATTTAGTACACACACAATTAGAGTGCTAGAAGGCTGAACAACTCCAAATATTGGAGAAGCCCAAGGAATCCCTAAAAATTTGTTCAGTAAATTTGTCAGGTAGGGAAAGGCCAAATATTCTGAAATTTCATGATAAAACAATAATTATTGTTTGAACTGTTTTTATTTCTGAGAAGTTGATATATCTTATAATTCTAGACATTTTTAATTAGACCATTAAAATCAAAGTGTTATTCGCTCAGTCACATCTGTCTCCTTGAGATCCCATGGACTATAGCCCACCAGTCTCCTCTGTTCATGGAATTCTCTAGACAAGAATACTAGAGTGGATTGCCATTCTTTTCTCCAGGGTCTTCCTGATCCAGGGATCTAACCTGGGTCTCCCACTTTGCAGGTGGATTCTTTACCATCTGAATTACTAAGGTAAAGTTTAAAATCAAAACAGAAGTTAAAAAAAGTGTATTCAGAGACAAAGAGTAGAGTAAACCAAATCATTAGGTTATGTCATTATTGTGATTAAAGTAACTTGAGCAAGCAAACCACAATCACAGAAAACTAACCAATCTGTTCACAAGGACCACAGCCTTGTCTAAATAAAACTATGAGCCATGCCACATAGGGCCACCTAAGACAGATGGGTCATGGTGGAGAGCTCTGACAAAACGTGGTCCACTGGAGAAGACAATGACAAACCACTTCAGTATTCTTGCCTTAAGAACCCCATGAACAATATGGAAAGGCAAAAAGATAGGACACTGAAAGATGAACACCCCAGGTCGGTAGGTGCGCTACTGGAGATCAGTGGAGAAATAACTCCAGAAGAAATGAAGAGATGGAGCCAAAGCAAAAACAATACACAGTGGTTGTGACTGGTGACGGAAGTAAACTCCGATGCTGTAAAGAGCAATATTGCCTAGGAACCTGGAATGTTAAGTCCATGAATCAAGGCAAATCAGATCAGTTCAGTTCAGTCGCGCAGTCGTGTCCGACTCTTTGCAACCCCATGAATCGCAGTACGCCAGGCCTCCCTGTCCATCACCAACTCCCGGAGTTNCCACTTGACTTCACATTCCAAGATGTCTGGCTCTAGATTAGTCAACACATCATCATGATTATCTGGGTCATGAAGATCTTTTTTGTACAGTTCTTCCGTGTATTCTTGCCACCTCTTCTTAATATCTTCTGCTTCTGTTAGGTCCAGACCATTTCTGTCCTTTATCGAGCCCATCTTTGCATGAAATGTTCTCTTGGTATCTCTAATTTTCTTGAAGAGATCTCTAGTCTTTCCCATTCTGTTCTTTTCCTCTATTTCTTTACATTGATTGCTGAAGAAGGCTTTCTTATCTCTTCTTGCTATTCTTTGGAACTCTGCATTCAGATGCTTATATCTTTCCTTTTCTCCTTTGCTTTTTGCTTCTCTTCTTTTCACAGCTATTTGTAAGGCCTCCCCAGACAGCCATTTTGCCTTTTTGCATTTCTTTTCCATGGGGATGGTCTTGATCCCTATCTCCTGTACAATGTCACGAACCTCATTCCATAATTCATCAGGCACTCTATCTATCAGATCTAGACCTTTAAATCTATTTCTCACTTCAAGGCAAATCAGAAGTGGTCAAACAGGAAATGGCAAGAGTGAATATCAACATTTCAGGAATCAGTGAACTAAAATAGACTGGAATGGGTGAATTTAACTCAGATGACGATTACATCTATTACTCTGGGCAAGAATCCATTAGAAGAAATGGAGTAGCCATCATAGTCCACAAAATTCAGTACTTGGATGCAATTTCAAATATGACAGAATGATCTCTGTTCATTTCCAAGGCAAGCCATTCAATATCATGGTAAGTCAAGGCTATGCCCTGGCCAGTAACACTGAAGAAGGTGAAGTTGAACGGTTCTATGAAAAGCTACAAGACCTTCAGAACTAACACTCAAAAAAGATGTCCTTTTCATTATAGGGGGCTGGAATGCAAAAGTAGGAAGTGAGAGATACCTGGAGTAACAGGCAAATTTAGCCTTGGAGTAAGAATGAGGCAGGGAAAATGCTAATAGAATTTTGCCATGAGAACGTACTGGTCAGAGTAAACACTCTCTTCCAATAACACAAGAGAAGACTCTAAACATGGACATCACCAGATAGTCAATACTGAAATCAATTGATTATATTCTGTGCAGTCAAAGATGGAGAAGCTCTATACAGTCAGTATAAACAAGACTGGGAGCTGACTGTGACTCAGATCATGAACTCCTTACTGCCAAATTCAGACTGAAATTGAAGAAAGTAGGGAAAACCACAAGACAATGGCACCCCACTCCAATACTCTTGCCTGGAAAATCCCATGGACAAGGGAGCCTGGAAGGCTGCAGTCCATGGGGTCGCTGAGGGTCGGGCATGACTGTGCATCTTCACTTTCACTTTTCACTTTCATGCATTAGAGAAGGAAATGACAACCCACCCCAGTGTTCTTGCCTGGAGAATCCCAGGGACGGGGGAGCCTGGTGGGCTGCCGTAATGGGGTTGCACAGAGTTGGACACAACTGAAGTGACTTAGCAGCATTCAGGTATGACCTAAAGCAAATCCCTTATGATTATACAGAGAAGTGACAAATTGATTCAAGGGATTAGATCTGATAGACGTAGTAAGTAAGTAAGTAAGTAAGTAAAGTCACTCAGTCGTGTTCGACTCTTTGTGACCCCATGGATAGACGTAGAGCCTGAAGAACTATGGACAGAAGTTTGTCACATTGTACAGAAGGAAGTGATCAAGATGATCCCCAAGAAAAAGAAAAACAAAAGGCAAAAATGGTTGTCTGTTGAGGCCTTACAAATAACTGAGAAAAGAGAAGCAAAAGGCAGAGGAGAAAAGGAAAGATATACCCATTTGAATGCAGACTTCCAAAGAATAGCAAGGAGAGATAAACCCTTCCTCAGTGATCAATGCAAGACATAGAGGAAAACAATACAATGGGAAAGGCTAGAGATCTGTTCAAGAAAATTAGAAATACCAAGGGAACATTTCATGCAAAGATGAGAACAATAAAGGACAGAAACGGTATGGACCTAAGAGAAGCAGAAGATAATAAGAGGTGGCAGGAATACACAGAAGAACTATACAAAAAAGATCTTCCTGACCCAGATAATCACAATGGTCTGATTCACTAACCTAGAGCCAGACATCCTGGAATGGAGAAGTCAAGTGGGCCTTAGGAAGCGTCATTATGAACAAAGCTAGTGGAGGTGATGGAATTCCAGTTGAGCTATTTCAAATCTAAAAAGATGATGCTGTGAAAGTGCTGCTCTCAGTATGCCAGCAAATTTGGAAAACTCACCAGTGGCCACAGGACTGGAAAATGTTAGTTTTCATTCCAATCCCTAAGAAAGGCAATGCCAAAGAATGCTCAAACTACCACAGAATTTCACTCCTCTCACACACTAGCAAAGTAATGCTCAAAATTCTCCAAGACAGGCTTCAACTGTACATGAACCATCAACTTCCAGATGTACAGGCTGGATTTAGAAAAGGCAGAGGAAGCAGAAATCAAATTGCCAGCATCTGCTGGATCATGGAAAGAGCAAGAGAGTTCCAGAAAATCATCTGTTTCTGCCTTATTGACTATGCCAAAGCCTTTGACTGTGTGGATCACAACAAACTGTAGAAAATTCTTATTGAGATGGGCATACTGGGCCAGCTGACCTGTCTCCTGAGAAATCTATATGCAGGTCAAGAAGCAACAGTTAGAACTGGACATGGAACAACAGACTGGTTCCAAATAGGAAAAGGAGTATGTCAAGGCTGTATGTTGTCACCCTGCTTATTTAACTTATATGCAGAATACATCATGAGAAATGCTGGGCTGGATGAAGCATAAGCTGGAATCAAGATTGCTGGGAGAAATATCAATTACCTCACATGTGCAGATGACACCACACTTATGGCAGAAAACAAAGAAGAACTAAAAAGCCCTTGATGAAAGTGAAAGAGGAAAGTTGGCTTAAAGCTCAACATTCAGAAAACTAAAATCATAGCATCTGACCCCATGGAAAATAAATGGGGAAATAGTGGAAACAGTGACATATTTTATTTTGGGGGCTCAAAAATCACTGTAGATCGTGACTGCAGCCATGAAATTAAAAGATGGTTGCTCCTTGGAAGAAAAGTTATAACCAACATAGACAGCATATTAAAACGCAGAGATATTACTTTGTCAACAAAGGTCCGTCTAGTCAAGGCTGTGGTTTTTCTAGTAGTGACATATGGATGTGAGAATTGGACTATAAAGAAAGATGAGTGCCAAAGAATTGATGCTTTTGAAATGTGTTGTTGGAGAAGTCTCCTGAGATTCCCTTGGATTGCAAGGAGACCTAACCAGTCCATCCTAAAGGAAATCAGTCCTGAATATTCATCGAAAGGACTGATGCTGAAACTGAAACTCTAATAATTTGGCCACCTGATCCAAGACCTGACTCATCTGAAAAGACACTGATTGATGGTTAAGATTGATGGCAGGAGGAGCTGGGGACAGCAGAGGGTGAGTTGGTTGGCTGGCATCACCTACTCAATGATCTTGAGTTTGAGTAAGCTCCGGGAGTTGGTGATGGACAGGGAGGCCTGGCGTGCTGCAGTCCATGGGGTCTTAAAGAGTCAGACACTCCTGAGAGAATGAACTGAACTGAACTGAACAAGCACAAAAGGAAATGTGAAGGATTATATACATCTTTTTTCCCCCAAATAAAGGGAGATAACCTTCCTTTAGGAGTTATAGATGTTGAAAATGATTTTTTCATGAATGATGCATGCACATTCAAGAAATATAGATAATCTGATGGAATGTGTCATAACTGTTTATCAGAAGATGAAGAAATGGTCTTACCACAGTTTCCTTAACAGGCCAATGTGTTTTTTAAGATGCCCTTGAGCAAAGTTAATACACATTTTCATCAGCCCAATTCCATTTTGTGGCATAGCAAGGATAGTTTCATGAACTTACAAGCACATCTTCAATTTTGATCTCTGTGCTCAGTTCCCAAATGTTTATAGCTCAGCTTCAAAGCAAGATTTATTTCTGATTTTTTTTCTAGAATGGCTTTCCCCATTGCTTTGTCCAGTCATTACCCACCCCAGGCTGGCAGCTGACTACACTGATGGCTGTGTTGTGCATGGAATCTCCCATTATCCCAATTGATAAGGCCAAACGTCCAAGGGAGTTAATAGTTGCTTATATATCCCTATTAACAAGATGCAGGTTTAGATACCTTTCTTCATTGTGAAGCTCTAAATGCATATTCTCTTCCATTAAGAAAGGTTGTATATACAGATGTTGTATATACAAATTTTGACTGTGCAGCATTTTTCATTTTTCTTATTCCCTGTTGTCCATATATCATTTGTAGTAGTTGGGCCACTAAGTCATGTCCAACTCTTTTGTGAGCCCATAGACTATAACCTTCCACGTTTCTCTATCCATAAAATTTCCCAGGCAAGAATACTAGAGTTGGTTGCCATTTTCCTTCTCCGGGGGATCTTCCCAACTCGAGGATCAAACCTGTTTTTCCTATGGCTCCTGCATTGGCAGGCGTAATCTTTACCACTGAGACACCAGGGAAGCCTTCCATATATCATAGGCAACTTTTTTGAGAGATATCCTAGGAGCATCCATGCAATACTTTTTATTCCCTTTGACCGATTGTTACTGTACTTCTTTAGACAGGTAATGAAGCCAGACAACATTGTTCTTTGTTTCCTCCTCCTCACCTATTGCAGACGTTCCCTCGACAGTTCACAGCTTTAAATATAATACTGATTTTTTTCTTTTGGTGAGGTGAAAAATTCTCTTTCATGATATAAAATTTTAGAAAAAATAATCTTACTGAACCCTTCCTAATGATGCTGTTTTGCACATTATTCTTTTTTAAAAGGAGAAGAGACTCACAAATGACATTTGGTGATGTTCTGACAGCTAACGAGGGAGATATTATGATTCTGAGGACTTTCCATGTCATTGAGGCTTTCTAGAATTCTGACTGATTTTCAGTTTTTAAGGCCTCCTTTTGTTAAAAAGTACAGCTTGTTTTTGTACAATATTAAAATTCCATTGACTATCCAAAGAGATGGTTGAGAGTTGTCTAATTCATCCTTCTAGACAGGTCATAAAATCCTTTTCATCTTTTTAGAGAATATTAAACTGTATAGCATCCAACCATGAATCAGGCATTTGCCATGGTGAAACTGAAAAGAATAGGGGTTATTTTAATGTAGAATTGCAAAGAGACAAGGCTTTTTGATTTAAATCAATGTAATATGGTATTGGAAGTGGTTTGCATGAAATTTATTCAGAGGAATAATAACACTTGTTGTTTTACCTTTGGATGAGAAATTCATTTTCCTCCATGGTTTATAATGGACTGCATATACACTGCTACTTATATACCAGCCCTGCTAACCTATTTCTCAAGGCTGGTGAGTAATGCTGCTGCTGCTGTTGTTTCTCCTAAATGTAATCCACAGGACTTTTTCCACCAACACTGAATTTTCCTCCACCAACCCATTGCTTCAGATGATGGGGGCAGGACTCAAGGACAAGAGGAGCCAGATGGAACCTCTGATTCATCTGTGCACAGTTCTACAGTTAGTTCCTCCCAAATCACTGTGGAAGTGGCTCTGAAATTTTTTCCAAATACTCTAAAACCTGACTTTGCCTTCAGTTCAGTTCAGTTCAGTCACTCAGTCGTGTCCGACTCTTTGCGACCCTGTGAATTGCAGCACGCCAGGCCTCCCTGTCCATCACCGGAGTTCACTCAAACTCATGTCCATCGAGTTGGTGATGCCATCCCATCCCACCATCTCATCCTCTGTTGTCCCCTTCTCCTCCTGCCCCTAATCCCTCCCAGCATCAGAGTCTTTTCCAATGAGTCAACTCTTTGCATGACGTGGCCAAAGTATTGGAATTTCAACTTTAGCATCATTTGTCCAAAGAAATCCCAGGACTGATCTCCTTCAGAATGGACTGGTTGGATCTCCTTGCAGTCCAAGGACTCTCAAGAGTCTTCTCCAACACCATAGTTCAAAAGCATCAATTCTTTGGTGCTCAGCTTTCTTCACAGTCCAACTCTCACATCCATACATGACTACTGGAAAACCTATAGCCTTGACTAGATGGACCTTTGTTGGCAAAGTAATGTCTCTGCTTTTTAATATGCCTTAGAATTACAAATAACAATTGTGAAAGAGAGATAAAAATGATATAACTCGTACAGCCCCATGTTGGTCAGGTGATTTTTGTTTTTAGGCATCTTCCATTGTCATTTTATGTTTGAGTTTTGTCTACACACTTTTCATATTTAATTTTGGAACATCAGTGATGTTCTGGAGTATGTTTATTTCTTGACTTAAAGCTCACCCTACCCATCAGAGCTCCTTTCTGTAACATACCTGAGAATTCTGAAGAAATATCAGTCATGCCTGTGCCATGAGAATAATTTCTACATTGACCTATCAATACTGACTGTTATTTACTGCTCTTTATGGTTTGAAAGATAATTAATATTGAATGGTTTTTATTTTTAAGACATATTGCTTAATTCTATACTTTTTCAAGTCTTAAAAATGCCTTCACTAACACATTTTGAAGATATTTTTTAATTAACTGTATTTTATTTCTGACAAATAAACAAGAGCAGTCACAATGAGAGTAATGTCACCTTCACAAATGTAGCTTCTTTATATTAATTCCATGCCCTTTTCACATGCTTTCATTAATCAACCTGCAGTGA
Organism: Aepyceros melampus; assembly: GCA_006408695.1. Taxonomy (NCBI): domain Eukaryota; kingdom Metazoa; phylum Chordata; class Mammalia; order Artiodactyla; family Bovidae; genus Aepyceros; species Aepyceros melampus. The sequence continues at coordinate 49,838 of SJXQ01009062.1, forward strand.
CATTTTAACTGAGTGTTTTTAAGGCTAATATTAATTTCCCAATACTTTAAAATTTTTCTTTCTTCAATAATTGTTTCTTTACATAAAAAGCATTGTCAATCTTTTACTTCTTTTCCAGATTAATATTTAAATAACCTTGAGAACTGTGAAATTGTCTGTTCTTTGTCTCTGAATTGACTGAAGATTCATGTGACTGTGGACTGTGCATATATCAATTCAGTTTCATCCTTTACCTCTGTGGATTTTGTTTAGAGATAGTTCAGCAAGTGTGGATAGACACATTGAGCTCAATAATACTTTATCTTCCCTAAGTGATCAATTTCAGTTAAATTATTGCTGCTTTAAAAGATGGCCTCATGCCATTTCATGTTTTCAGTGACTGATTATGAAGAAACATTGAGGATTTTTCCAGCCTGTCACATGTTGACCTAACATTTTTGCCTTTCTGTAGCTTCTGATTTTCCTTTGAAACCACTTAGAAAAAAAGTGAAAAAGTTATTAGGTTTTAAGAACTATATTTCTTTGCCTTTCATTTATTTTGTTTTTAAAGGCCTGTCCACTACTTGACTGGCTTCAATCAAGAAACCTGATGTCCATTCAGCCTCATTAGTAACTGCTGCTGCTAAGTCACTTCAGTCGTGTCCAACTCTGTGAGACCCCATAGACAGCAGCCCACCAGGCTCCCCTGTCCCTGGGATTCTCCAGGCAAGAACACTGGAGTGGGTTGCCATTTCCTTCTCCAATGCATGAAAGTGAAAAGTGAAAGTGAAGGTGCTCAGTTGTGTCCGACCCTCAGCAACCACATGGACTGCAGCCTACCAGGCTCCTCCGTCCATGGGACTTTTCAGGCAAGAGTACTAGAGTGGGGTGCCATTGCCTTCTCCGTCATTAGTAACTACTCATTCATTTATTTTATATCACACCATCTTCATGAACAATGACCATGGCTAATCTGTATCTTGTACACTAAACATCTAGCACTATGCCTGTCAAGTAACAGGTGGCCAAATATTTTTTTATTGGTGTTCTGGACTATTGTTGTGGGCATTATCTGTACAAACCACAAGTACAGTGGTCAGCTGATAATCAATACTTGACAGTCACATAGTTTCCTCTATACTTAGACCTGTGAAGACAAGGATAGAGAGTTTTGTAAGTCATCTGCTACCTAGTCATATATTAAGCACTCAGTGAGTATGTATTGAATAAACAAATGCCATATTTTGATCTTAACTTGGTCATAATCTCAGGATTTTGTTACTTTGAGTTCATATTAGTATTATCTTGCATTTATATAGCAACAGTGTGTGCATGTGTGCCAAGCCACTTCAGTTGTGTCTGACTCTTTGCGACCTGATGGACTGTAGCCCACCAGACTCCTCTGTCCATGGGCTTCTCCAGGCAAGAATACTAGAGTGGGTTGCCATGCCCTCCTCCAGGGGATCTTCCTACCCAGGGATGGAACCCACCTTTCTGATGTCTCCTGCATTGACAGGAGGGTTCTTTACCACTAGCACCACCTGGGAAGGCCTCTAGTGTCTTAATTAAGCTCAAGTTGGATGGCTGCTTTTGCAACTGCTACAAAATGGTGACTTAAAAAAAAAAATATATATATATATATATATATATATATATATATATATGGGGGTTTTGCTCTTTCCTAAAAAATAAAATACAAAATTTAGCAGGTTCAGAAAGAGTACAAAAGATAGATAAGAAAGATGGAGGTGACTCAGCAAGACTTGCTGCTACCCTGTAATCCCACGCTAACATGATGGATTGCTTTTTAAACCAGCTGTGTTCATTAAAGCTTCTGGAGGCTTTGGGACCAAGTAAAATTCCACCTTGTTTTTCAGAAGAGCCATTCACTCTCTTCCTCCCTACATACCATGACACAGCTTAGGGATGCATAGCGGGCAATAGTGACAAGCTTCACCAGGAAACAGTGACAAGGTATCTTAACCAGTAGGCCATAGTCAGAGAACAAGGGTAGATTTGTTTGCAAGCACATGTGTACCAGGATGCTGAGGATATCCCAACATTACTGAGACAGTTTTGAAGATAGAGTCTAAACTATTTTGGGGAAAAAGAAGCCATTAGAGACTGATATTAAAGACTTAAAGAATTTAAATCAAACCAGGATGAGATTATAGAGTAGTTCAAAGCTACCACTGCTGTTTCCTGAATCAGCCTCCAAAGTAGCTGAGAAAGACAATCGGATCTTACCAGGAAAACAGAATGATACAGTGTTTATATAATTAATGTATGGCTTCCCTGGTGGCTCAGCTGGTAAAGAATCTGCCTGCAGTATGTGAGACCTGGGTTGATCCCTGGGTTGGAAAGATTCCCTGGAGAAGAGAATAGCTACCCACTCCAGTATTTTGGCCTGGAAAATTCCATGGAATATGTCATCAATGGGTATCAAAGAGTTGTACAGGACTGAGAAACTTTCACTTTCTTTTCATACTTAATATAAAACATCTAATATGTAGTATTTCTTCTAATAAGGAACTCTTATTCCTCTTATTAGAGGGTATGTTGTAAAACACACAGACACAAAAACATGAATATAATTTTTCAAAGTTCTCAGATGTAACAGAATATAAAATTAGGAAAAATTCATAAATGATTATCATTTAGAAATTTTTTTCTTGGACATGAAAAAGAATTAAAAATAGTTAAGTTCACTAAAGAAAGGACAAGTTAAGGAGTCCCAGAAGCAAAATTTATCCAGTATATAAGCCATATTAATTACACATGCTCTGAATAAGTTAGCATTATTCAGAAGGACTAAGGAAATTAGACTAACTAGACTTCAAAATTTGGTGGCTTTTAGATATTTATTGTGCAAAACAGGACTTCCCTGGTGGCTCAGAGGTTAAAGCGTCTGCCTCCAATGTGGAAGATCCCCTGGAGAAGGAAATGGCAACCCCAGGAGAAGGAAAAGATCCCCTCCAGTATTCTTGCTTGGAGAATCTCATGGACTGAGGAGCCTGGTGGGCTGCAGTCCATGGGGTCACAAAGAGTCGGACACGACTGAGTGACTTTACTTACTTACTTACTATTGTGTAAAACCAATCAACTCTGGAGCAATAGAGAGTCATCTTTGTGCTGTTAGTGTCACGGATGCTTTCGATAATTAAAAAATTATTTTTGAGTACCAACTACGTGCCTGACTTGTTTTTTGTGGACTTACGGTATATCAGAGAGCAAAATACACAAATATCCTTGCCTATATGACATTTACATTCTGGCAGAGTAGCAGAAAATAAATGACAAACATTAAAACAAAAATAAGTGTAAACTACATAGTATTTAAAAGGCAATAAATGCTATGGGAAAAAATGTACCAGAGTAGCGGGATCAAGTATATCAAGTAGCCTCATGGATGTGTCGATTCAGCAAAGATGCAAAAAAAAAACATTTTGGTGCATTAAATCAAATAGCTCAAAGTAAACTCTGAAGATAATACGTGGTATACTTGTACCAGCAGATCCTTTTATTCCCAAATGAAATTCTTATGCTACTATTATGAAAATAGCAGAGTTCAAAAAGCAAAGTAATTACTTTCCATCATCCAGCCTTTTTTTAAATATAAATTTATTTATTTTAATTGGAGGCTAATTACTTTACAATATTGTATTGGTTTTGCCATACATCAACATGAATCTGCCACGGATGTACATGTGTTCCTCATCCTCAACCCTTCTCCCTCCTCCCTCCCCATACCATCCCTCTGGGTCATCCCAGTGCACCAGCCCCAAACATCCTGTATCATGCATCAAGCCTGGTCTGGTGATTCATTTCATATATGATATTATACATATTTCAATGCCATTCTCCCAAATCATCCCACCCTCTCCCTTTTCCACAGAGTCCAAAAGACTGTTCTATACATCTGTGTCTCTTTTGCTGTCTTGCATACAGGGTTATCGTTACCATCATTCTAAATTCCATATGTATGCGTTAATATACTGTATTGGTGTTTTTCTTTCTGGCTTACTTCACTCCATCCAGCCTTCTTGAATCTTTTAAGTAATGATGACTATTGGGCAGTATGCAAAGAAAATCATTTCACATTGCTATGACCCCTCTCATTTCTCTCAGACAACATCTGCTAATCCAAAATGTACACCAAAAAATGAGACCTAACACCAAACTTTTCAGCTGGTCTTAGTCAATGATGCAGGAGTTGGGATGATTATACAAGCAAAAACAAAATGATCTCCTTTTCAAAGAGTAAAGATTACTAAATCTCAAACTCAGAAGCTTAGGTAATAAGGATATAATTTAAAGCATTTAAATAAATCCTCTTCTACCACTAAAGAAAAGAAAAAGGATAATAAGATTTCAGTGGGTCAGGTGGCCAGTTAATAAATGCAGAAGGTTGTGTATTTATTGGGGAATTTCAATGGGCCTGATTTCCATTTGCTTCCCTCTGTGTTTCTCATCTGAAGTCCAGAATTCACATGGTCAGTTTTCAAGGCTATTGGAAAATATCTGTTCATTCTGTGAAATATGACAAAAGCAGTCATCTTATGGGGAAAAGATTTGATTTCTAGTGTCCCCGATCAAATGAGTCTAGTCCTTTTCCTGCCTCATTTGTCTATTCACAGCATGCTTTCAGACATGATTTTTTAGAAGGACCTTCTTGGGTTACAAGAAGGTAACAGGGGAGTATCCTCACCCAACTGAGTACTTTGTGGACAAGTTTCCAGGTCTGTATGAGCAGAGTAATAATGTTGAAATGACTCCATAATACATTAGCTGTCAAATTGTAAGTCAAGTCAAAATATTCAGATGAAGATGACAGTATGTCCTCATATAGACTGATGACTCATGATCTGTGTCAGCAGAGAAAGAGGTTTTCAAAGATGTCTATTTCCAAAGCCACTGTAAGAAATTTAGAACTTTGATAGAGCAGAATCCTTTCTGATAAATGTGAAAATTGAATCAGTGGTCATAAGAGCTGATCCCCTCATTTTCTGGCTATCCCAGTGTAGGTGCTGAAAGCCCAGTGCCCAGCTACCAACTCATTGTTTCCTTGACAAGCAATGTCTACATCATACCCAGGATACCATGACTTGTATTGCAGGAGAAATTTCTCAAGATTAAGCTAAACATGCAGAGTGAGAGAAAGTTAGACCTTGAGGACCTATGAATGCATGCATGCTAAATCGCTTCAGTTGTGTCCAACTCTGTGAGACTCTGGACTGCAGCTCACCAGGCTCCTCTGTCCATAGGATTTCCCAGGCAAGAATACTGGAATGGGTTGCCAAGTCTTTCTCCAGGGGAACTTCCCAACCCAGTGATCAAATCCATGTCTCTTGTGTATCCTGCACTGACAGATGGGTTCTTTACCACTAGCGCTACCTGGAAAGCTCTGAGGACTGTAAGTAAGTAAGTAAGTAAAGTCACTCAGTCATGTCCGACTCTTTGTGACCCCATGGACTGCAGCTCACCAGGCTCCTCAGTCCATGAGATTCTCCAAGCAAGAATACTGGAGTGGGTTGCCATTTCCTTCTCCAGGGGATCTTCCCGACCCAGGGATCGAACCTGGGTCTCCCACATTGGAGGCAGACGCTTTAACCGACCTGTATTTATCTGTAATTTTTTTTTCTAGGGCCCTGATTGCGTTTTGGAAAGTGAAAGTCACTCAGTCATCGGACTCTTTGCGACCCCATGGACTATACAGTCCACAGAATTCTTCAGGCCAGGATACTAAAGTGGGTAGCCTTTCCCTTCTCCAGGGGATCTTCCCAACCCAGGGATCAAACCCAGGTCTCCCACATTGCAGGCAGATTCTTTACCAGCTGAGCCACAAGGGAAGCCTAAGAATACTGGATTGTGTAGCCTTTCCCTTCTTGAGGGGATCTTCCCAACCCAGGAATCGAACCAGGGTCTCCTGCATTGCAGGAGGATTCTTTACCAACTGAGCTATGAGGGAAGCATTTTGGAAGACTCCCCTAAATCCAGAAAGAGGGACTCCTAGGGAGTTGCAACAAACCCTGGACTTGTACTCTAGTGATATTAGAATATTTTCTTTACCTTATTCACCTCTCTCAGTCTATAGCAGTTCAGACTTTTCCAATGCATCCTTAACTGATAGCAAAGACACAATGTAAGATTATTGTTTCACTAGGTGATCAGGCTGTATCACAGACTAGACTATGACACAAATGAGGCCAGGATCAAAAGGCAGGTAAATACCACACAGGGAAGACACCAGTGCATGAGGCAGGGTTGCTAAGAATAGAAAACATGTACAGCAAACTGAAATAGTACAATATTTATTCATAACCAGAGGAAAGAGCATGTAGGGAATCAACCCCTTGCAATGCAATAGATCCCCATGGCTAATGGATCCATTTCCCTGCCCAGGCAGACAGCATGGCTCCATGAATCCCACTTAGCTCTAGCTCTTGCCCTGTGGGGTCTGAACACAGAAAATTGGTGGCCTGCCTCATGGTCACTGAGGCATGCATAGCTCAACCATTTTAAGAACAGTTTACATATGCCTAATACTGAGGCCTGTGCTTCCCAGGTGGCTCAGTGGTAAAGAATCCACCTGCCAACGCAGGAGACAAGGTTTGATCTCTGAGTGGGAAGATCCCCTGTAGGAGGAAATGACAACGTGCTCCAGCATTCTTGCCTGGAAAATCCCACAGACAGAGGAGCCTGGTGGGCTACAATCCATGGGGTCTGTAGAGTCAGCTGAGCAACTGAGCATGCACGCACTAGAAAGGCATACATGCGCTGCCTGTGCTGTGGCTCTTTGCATTCTATGTCATCTGTGCGTTTACCACCACTTTCCATACAAAGAGCAAGATTCTTCTTGGGAACACAGCAGTGATGTTGGGCTATGCTTGAACCCTTTCTTCACAATTTTGATCAAATTTATTATTTTTAATTTTCTGCTGCTTTTTTCCCCCTCTAAACTTCATGAGACAGAAGAGCAGGAAGTAGCCACGCGTCTATCAGAATTTTGAACACCAAGCATTGACTTTTGGCAAGGTATGCCAAATGCGAAATACAGTATCTAGTAAAAGTAAGCACTCGATAAATGTAAAGCTATAGTTTTTATTATATAGTTTTTGATAAAGAAAAAAGCAAATATAGAGATGATTAGTTCAGTCGCGCAGTCGTGTCCGACTCTTTGCGACCCCATGAATCGCAGTACGCCAGGCCTCCCTGTCCATCACCAACTCCCGGAGTTCACTCAGACTCACGTCCATTGAGTCTGTGATGCCATCCAGCCATCTCATCCTCGGTCGTCCCTTTCTCCTCCTGCCCCCAATCCCTCCCAGCATCAGGGTCTTTTCCAATGAGTCAACTCTTTGCATAAGGTATTGCAGTCTCAGTAGGCTGATAGCTTGCCTTTGAAAGTTGTTTGAATTAATCTGAGAAGAGAAATTATCAGTGTAGTCTTTCATCAAATACACTGCAACAGAACACGGTATTTTTGTCTGGTTTTATTCCTGATGCTTCACATAACTAATAGGATTTCAAGTGTTTAATTATTTTCTCTAATTAAAGAATTTTTATGAATAGGTTCAAATATACACAAAACTAGAGAAAACTGATGAATCTCCAGTTACCTGTTACCCTGCTTCTACATTTATTAGCTCACATCCAGTCTTGTTTCATCTGTTTCTCCAGCTATTCTGTGAGACACAAGTTATTTTAAAGCAAATTTTAGCATCATATAATTTTATCATAAACATTCCAATATTTGTCTCATGCAGATAAAGACTTTAAAATCATGCCCACACTTTTGTATTATCACACATAAAAATAAATTTTAAAAAACTGAAGAATTCTGATTATGGCAGAATAAAGGGATTGGCAAATCATTTTTGAAAAATAAACCAAAAAAATAGTATAAAACTGAATAAATTTTCAAAAGCAAGAATTTGAAGCTGTGGGAATAAATGAAATGCAGATAACAAATTGAGAGGCATTCAGCCTTTAATAACTGCTAAGGCTTTACATAAGAACAGCAGGAGTGTGTGTTCTTGCCTGCAGCTGCTCTCATCTCTGTAAGAGATGAGAAAGCCAGCTTAGTATTGGTTTGTGAGAACTGTAGCTTTGCAATATGAGTGTGGCCATGAAAAGCAACAAATTTAGTGCCAGGGAGAAGAGGCTATATTTGGAGCCCAGGCTTTGACAACTAAATATGGTGGATTTTTTTATGAAATACATGGGGGAAACTTACAGCTTTGCTAGTTGCTGTCATGGTCCCAAGATATCATGAAAATGAGGGAGCAATGAAAGTGCTGAGATAAGCTCTTCATACATCCCTGACGGATGGGAAAACTACACACATACATGGAGGAGAGCCTAGAAAGGTCATGGAAAAATAAAAGGCAAGACAGATTTAAAAACTGGGTAAGAAGTTTAATGTACATAGCAGATTCCTCCAAACTGATCTACAAGGAGTGGAAGGCTCAGGCATACAGGTGTTGAAATGTAAAACTGGCCCAATTCATTGACTGACCATTTGTTTATTCAGACAGAAACTGATCTATAGGTTATCAGACCTGAAAATATAAATAGTATTTCAAAAGTGTGTAGAGACATTAGGAGCCAAAGGCTGCAAGAAAGACAAATTCCAAATATCCAGAAAGAAAGATAGACTATAGCCCACCAGGCTCCTGTGTCCATGGGATTCTCCATGCAAGGATACTGGAGTGGATTGCCGTGCCTTCCTCCAGGGGATCTTCCCAACCTAGAGGTCGAGTCCATATCCCTTACGTCCCAGGCCTTGGCAGGCTGGTAGTTTACCACTAGTGCCACCTGGGAAGTCCCATTTTTATTAGTAAGTAATGTTTTATTTCCTCAACCTTCCTTCTTTAAAATAATATGTTTAAGAATCCTAATTTGTGCAATTGTTTTTTCCATATATTCTCTTCATTCCAGACTGTTTTACTGTACATTTACCCAGTTGGCACGGTAATAAAGAATCCGCCTACCAACACAGGAGACATGGGTTCGATCCCTCGGTGAGGAAGATTGCCTAGAGTAGGAAATAGCAACTCACTCCAGCATTCCTGCCTGGAAATTTCCATGGGCAGAGGAGTCTGGCAGGCAGGCTACCGTCCATGGGGTCTCAAAGAGTCAGAAACGACTGAGCACATTTACACACACCAGGGATCCGTTTTGCACCCTGCTGCTGCTGCTGCAAGTTGCTGCAGTCGTGTCCAACTCTGTGCCACCCCATAGATGGCAGCCCACCAGGCTCCGCCGTCCCTGGGATTCTCCAGGCAAAAACACTGGAGTGGGTTGCCATTTCCTTCTCCAATGCATGAAAGTGAAAAGTGAAAGTGAAGTCGCTCAGTCATGTCTGACTCTTTGCGACCCCATGGACTGTAGCCTGCCCACCAGGCTCCCCGATCCCTGGGATTCTCCAGGCAAGAGTACTGGAGTGGGGTGCCATTGCCTTCTCCGATTTTGCATCATACTATTATCTGTAGTACTTCTCCCCTGTCACCATCTTCTAATCTTGCCATATGTGTATAATATTGATATTTCTCCAATCATTTGGGTTTAGTGGAATTCATGCTCGAGTAGATATACTAGGAAATACTCACTGGAACAATGTTCTCTAAATTTCTTTATGTTCATCACAGTTTCTTAGGAGTCTTTGAACTTGAAGAACATTTTGTCTGGCTATAAAATTTATTTTCTTCCTTTGGAATATCTTAATTATACCCTTCCACTGTCTTCTGGAATACAGTGTTGCTGTCAAAAAATAATAAATGTGATATTCTGTCCTTAAAACTAACTTTAAGGGAGACAGTAGATGTCTTTAAGAAGCTGATGTACCCATTCTTTTGCTGCTGTGAATATTGGCTACTGAAAACTCACAAGTGTTATTTTCTCTAGATGAGTGTTCATAGCTGATGGGCCCATCTTGCTGGGAGATCACATCCTTCTTGGGAAATGGCCAGCAACTCATGACTGTCTGATGTGGGGCATGAAAGACTAGACTTCTTGCCTACTGGGAGAAACAACTCTAGTGTGCATACATCCTCCTTGGTTCTCATCATCTTGCACACCTTCAACCAGACCAGGGTCTGACCTGGGACCACATCCTCTCTCAGATTTGTCTCCTTTCCTACCCAGCTCCCCTCACTCCCTCATAGATTTTATTTCTTCTGAAGAATACATTGGCAATAGAATCACATACATGCAGATCTCTGTCTTAGGCCCTATCTTCAGGTAACCTTCTCTTTTCAAATCTTCCTTTTCTTTATTTACCTTAAATATTAGAGTTTGTTTCTAGTTTATGTTATTCCTTATGTTATGTTATTTTATCTATTCTTACTATTTTTAACTTGCTTTTAATGCTTTGTTAAATATTCAATTATTGTTTTCACTAGCTAGTGGGTATTCTTTTTGGATTGACTTCTGGATTGCTTTCATTTCTATAGTATGACTATTCTGCTTCTTAATTTCTTTTTTCCCAATGTAATATTGTATGGGACTCAGAAGGAATATTGCCTTTGTTCTTTTTAGTTGACATAATTATTCTTGGTAATTTTAGGAGGAAAATGAACCAGAATAGTTTTCCTAGCCTTACAACTATAAGATTTCTCTTCTGATATAATCACAGGCAATAAAATTATGACTCTATAATTTCTGAACTATGCTGGCTTTCTCCTCTCCCAATTTTAGGTAACACTACTTGTTTTTCCTTGATATTACTCTGGTAGACTTTTTGCAATTACTGCAGAGTAGAAATTATCCTGTTAGCAGTTTCTTTCCATAAGGATTTATCCCAAAAGAGAGCTTGAGTTTGTTTCCTGCATTTCAGGAGCTCAGATAACTTCAGTGCTATCTGACCTCTGAACTGATGGCTGTCCACTGCTCTCTCAGTCTGTTACTCTTCTCTGAGTGGCCCATTAAGGCTTCCAGTGTGTAGTTTTTATGAAAAGAGCACCTTTGGTTTCACAGTGGCTGTAATTATGTTGCTTTTTCTTTGACTTTTCCTCTCACTTTCTGATTCCTTGTGAGTTTTGCTACTGTCAAAAGTTCATTTCCATCCAATCAGATTTGGAGTTTGCAGTCATACATTTGCTTGAGTTTGTTGTACATGTTGACTCTAGGTTTTCAATTTTGTTATCTTAATGGCTATCAGTTTTTTGGTACAATTTATATGGATTTAGAAATTATGCCACCATTACTACCATCCTTCAATTACTACAGATTTATTCATAAGTGTTTAAGTTTAGGGCCTTCTCAGGTGGCTTGGTGGTAAAGAATCTACCTGCTAATACAAGTGATACAGGAGACATGGGTTCAGTCCCTGGGTTGGAAAGATCCCCTGGATAAGGAAATAGCAATATTTCCAATATTGCTCCAATATTCTTGCCTTGAAAATCCCATGGCCAGAGGAGCCTCGCAGGCTACAGTCCATAGGGTCACAAAAAGTTGGCCACAACAACTGAGCATGCACTCACATTTAAATTTAAGCAGGTAAAAAATAATCACACCAAAAGATACTACAAAACGAACTCCAGATTAAGTCAGTTTTGGTAGACTGAGTTAACAGTTTGGATTGCCAATTTGTAGCTCATTAATTAGCTCTGCATGACTACTGTAGACTTTTGCACTTGGTATTGATAGGAGATTTTCATATTATTTTATGAATTCATGCTCAGTGCCCTTCACTTTATGTATATTTTTTTTTCTAAACTTTATGGTATGCAAAATTAATGTTTCAGACATGAAAAAGAGGCTGGCATTGCAGGTAGTAGGAAAATATGCATACAGCTCAAGCTCATTTGAATATGGCTTAATTCGTCTTATATCAGAAAGTCTTGGCTTCCTTCCTGGCCTACTAACCACTCTCCTATATTCAGTTTATTTAGTAGGTTTCTAAGAAGCTTCTTAAAATTTCCTTTGACTATGTGTCTCTAGCAGGGTAACAAAGTGGGAGCAAGTGTTAGCCCAGGTAAAAAGATGAATTTTTCAAAACATGTTGTTATGATCCTATCATTTTTTGAAGGAAAAAAAAATTAGAATCATGCTTATTTACGTTTGGATAGTCAAGCTGTCTATATTAGACTCAAATTTGAGCTAAAAAGCACTTTCAATAAAAGCTCAAATTATTTTAATGGCAGGTTATTAATGATCTCTTACTCTCTCATGAGACTAAATCCTTAAGCTAATAAAAATTAAAATTAAACCCCTCTCTGCAGACTGGGTGTTCTAAGGAACTAAACCTCTACCACTAATATGAGAATATTGGCATAAAAAGGCCAAGGAGAAGCAGGCCCTGCATACTCAGATGCAGTCTAGTAGCATGCTATAGAAGTTATCTGCAAATGTTGTCTAGCCTCTTTTCTTGAATAATGACCTGAGACTCAATCTTGTTTATCCAACTCTTTTCTAATCCCCATATGTACCACTGGACAGGGGGCTGCAAACTTATTTTGAGGGCCATAGAGTACATATTTTAGGCTTTGTGGGGCCCAAGCCTCTGTTGCATTTATTCAACTCTGCTATTATACTGAGAAAGCAGTCATATTCAAAACAAAAAGAATGGCCCAGTTGTGATCCAATTAAACTCTCTTTAAGAAAACAGATATGGGTTGCATGGCAGTCTGTCAACCCTTGCTCTAGTTGTTGCTATTATTCAGTCCCTAAGTCATCTCTGACTCTTTGTGATCCCATGAACAGCAATATGCCAGGCTTCCCTGTCCTTCACTGTCTTCTGGAGTTTGTTCAAACTCATGTGCTTTGAGTTGGTGATGCTATCCAAGCATCTCATCTTCTGCCACTTCCTTCTTCTGCACTCAATCTTCCCCAACATCAGGGTTGTTTTTTTTTTTCAGTAAGTCAGTTCATTGCATCAGGTGGCCAAAATAGAGGAGCTTCAGCTTCAGCATGAGTCCTTCCAATGAATATTCAGGGTTGATTTCCTTTAGGATTGACTGTTTTGATCTCCTTGCTGTCCAAGGGACTCTCAAGAATCTTCTCCAGCATCACAGTTGGAAGCCATCAGTTCTTTTGCACTCAGTCTTCTTTCTGGTTCAACTCACATCCACATGGACCTTTCTTAGCAAAGTGATGTCTCTGTTTTTATATGCTAATTGGGTTTGTCATAGCTTTTCTTTCAAGAGCAAGCATCTTCTAATATCATAGCTGCAGTTACTGTCACAGTGGTTTTGAATCTCAAGAAAATAAAATCTGTCACTGTTTCCACATTTTCTCCATATATTTGCCTTGAAGTGATGGGATCAGATGCCATGATCTTAGTTTTTCGAATGTTGAGTTTTAAGCCAGGCTTTTCACTCTCCTCTTTAACCCTCATGAAAAGGCTCTTTAGTTCCTCTGCACTTTGTGCCCTTAAAATGGTATCATTTGCATATCTGAGGTTATTGATATTTTTCTCAGCAATCTTAATTCCAGCTTGTAAGTCATCCAGTGTGGCATTTCGCATGATGTACTCTGCATATGCTATGACAAAGTTAGACAGCACATTAAAAAGCAGAGACATTACTTTCCCTACAAAGGTCCATATAGTCATAGCTATGGATTTTCCAGTAACCATGTATGAATGGAGAGTTGAACCTTAAAGAAGGTTGAGCACCGAAGAACTGATGCTTTTGAACTATGGTGCTAGAGAAGTTGCTTGAAACTCCCTTGGACTGCAAGGAGACCAAACCAGTAAATCCCAAAGGAAATCAGTCCTGAACATTCATTGGGAGGGCTGATGCTGATGCTCCAATACTCTGGCCACCTGCTGAGTAGAGTCAACTCAACAGAAAAGATTCTGATGCTGGGAAAGATTGAAGGCAGGAGAAGGGGATGACAGAGGATGAGATGGTTTGGATTGTATCACCAATGGACATGAGTTTGTAAAAGCTCAAGGACATGGTGAAGAACATGGAAGCCTGGAGTGCTACAGTCCATGGGATCACAAAGAGTGGGACATGACTGAGCAACTGAACAACAACAATTCTGCATATATGTTAAATAAGCAAAGTTAAAATATACAACCTTGATGTTGTATTCCCACCCTGCTCTAGAACAAGATTATATTGGAGGGTAAGGCAAAGATGGGCTCAATAAAGAACATAAATGGTGTAGATCTAACAGAAGCAAAAGATATTAAGAAGAGGTGGCTAGAATAGACAGAAGAACTATACTAAAAAGATCTTCATGACCCAGATAATCACAACGGTGTGATCACTCACCTAGAGCTAGACATCCTAAAATGTGAAGTCAATGGGCCTTAGGAATCATCACTATGAACAAAGCTAGTGGAGGTGATGGAATTCCAGCAGAGCTATTTCAAATCCTGAAAGATGATGCTGTGAAAGTGCTACACTCAATATGCCAGCAAATTTGGAAAACTCAGCAGTGGCCAGAGGACTGGAAAAGGTCAGTTTTCATTCCAATTCCTAAGAAAGGCAATGCCAAAGAATGCTCAGACAACCACACAATTGCACTCATCTCACACACTAGTAAAGTAATGCTCAAAATTCTCCAAGCCAGGCTTCAGCAATATGTGAACTGTGAACTTCCTGATGTTCAAGTTGGTTTTAGAAAAGGCAGAGTAACTAGAGATCAAATTGCCACATCCGCTGGATTATGGAAAAAGCAAGAGAGTTTCAGAAAAACATCTATTTCTGCTTTATTGACTATGCCAAAGCCTTAGACTCTGTGGATCACAATAAACTGTGGAAAATTCTGAAAGAGATGGGCATACCAGACCACCTGACCTGCCTCTTGAGAAATCTGTATGCAGATCAGGAAGCAACAGTTAGAACTGACATGGAACAACAGACTGGTTCCAAATAGGAAAAGGAGTACGTCAAGGCTGTATATTGTCACCTTGCTTATTTAACTTCTATGCAGAGTACATCATGAGAAACGCTGGACTGGAAGAAGCACAAGCTAGAATCAAGATTGCTGGGAGAAATATCAATAACCTCAGATATGCAGATGACACCACCCTTATGGCAGAAAGTGAAGAAGATCTAGATAGCCTCTTGAAGAAAGTGAAAGTGGAGAGTGAAAAAGTTGGCTTAAAGCTCAATATTCAGAAAACTAAGATGATGGCCTCTGGTCTCATCAATTCATGGCAAATAGATGTGGAAACAGTGGAAACAGTGACTGACTTTATTTTTTGGGCTCCAAAATCACGCAGATGGTGATTGCAGCTATGAAATTCAAAGATGCTTTCTCCTTGGAAGGAAAGTTATGATCAACCTAGACAGAATATTAAAAAGCAGAGACATTACTTTTCCCACTCTAATGTCCATCTAGTCAAGGCTATGGTTTTTGCCTTAGTCATGTATGGATGTTAGAGTTGGACTATAAAGAAAGCTGAGCACCAAAGAATTAATGCTTTTGAACTGTAATGTTGGAGAAGACTCTTGAGAGTCCCCTGGACTGTAAAAAGATCCAACCAGTCATTCCTAAAGGAGATCAGTCCTGAGTGTTCATTGGAGAGACTGATGTTGAAGGTGCAACTCCAGTACTTTGGCCACCTGATGCGAAGAGCTGTCTCATTTGAAAAGACCCTGATGTTGGGAAAGATTGATGGCAGGAGAAGAAGGGGACGTTAGAGGATGAGATGTTTGGATGCCATCATTGACCAATGGACATGAGTTTCAGTAAACTCCGTGAGTTGGTAATGGATAAGGAGGCCTGGCATGCTGCAGTTCACAGGGTCGCAAAGAGCCGGACATGACTAAGCGACTGAACTGAACTGAAAGGCCTAACCAAATCTTCACACAAAAGGAGCATTTAATAAAAGACCCAAGCTTGACAGCTCTCATTAAGAAGGGAAATGACATTTAGATCAGAGTAACCTACTCTGGGACCAAATTTAGGGGAATTGAATTGAGTGGCATCAGTGAGATTAGGAAGATTGTTTCTGTAGCTTCTCTCTTGTGTACTGTATATTTTAAACCGTTCTTTATTTATACCTTTGTGCTATGAAATGAGACTACATAGACACAGAGAGAATTGAGAAGATTTATCTGACTGGCTAACAAATAGAAAATGATATAAGAATACCAAAGAACACTGCTTGAAATATATTCTATGCTGGAGACATAAGAGTGAACAATATCATTTTTGGTAATTTTTATGCATGAGACGTCTAAGACAACTTGTGAATTTAATCCATGTGTTGGGGAAATGCAGTCCTCGAAAATAGATTTTGATTCTGTAGTACCTGTTTAAGAAAATAAAATCGATAATTGAAGAACTTCAATTTTTAAACAATTATAATTTACCCAACTTGAGACAAAATTATTGTTTAGGAACAGCCTACTTGGCTGGTTTATGTATTTCCATTTTATACTTGAGTATATTCATTATCATGAATAAGAAATATTTCTCCTAACATATTCTTTTTTATAAAAAATTTATTTTTTAATTTTTTCTGTGTATTTATTTATTTATTTTACTTTACAATATTGTATTGGTTTTGCCATACATTGATTTGAATCCACCATGGATGTACATGTGTTCCCCATCCTGAACCCCCCTTCCACCTCTGTCCCCATACCATCCCTCTGGTCATCCCAGTGCAGCAGCCTCGAAACCCTGTATCCTGCATCGAATCTGGACAGGCGATTTGTTTCATATATGATAATTTACATGTTTCAATCCATTCTCCCAAATCATCCCACCCTCTCCCTCTTCTACAGAGTCCAAAAGACTATTCTATACATCTGTGCCTCTTTTGCTATCTCGCATACAGGGTTATCATTACCGTCTTTCTAAATTCCATATATATGCATTAGTATACTGTATTGGTGTTTTTCTTTCTGGCTTAATTCACTCTGTATAATTGGCTCCAGTTTCATCCATCTCATTAGTACTGATTCAAATTTATTCTTTTTAATGGCTGAGTAATACTCCATTGTGTATATGTACCACAGCTTTCTTATCCATTCATCTGCTGATGGACATCTAGGTTGCTTCCATGTCCTGGCTATTATAAAGAGTGCTGCGATGAACATTGGGATATATATGTCTCTTTCAATTCTGGTTTCCTTGGTGTGTATGCCCAGAAGTGGGATTGCTGGGTCGTATGGCAGTTCTATTTCCAGTTTTTTAAGGAATCTCCACACTATTCTCCACAGTGGCTGTACTAGTTTGCATCCCCACCAACAGTGTAAGAGAGTTCCCTTTTCTCCACACACTCTCCAGCATTTATTGCTTGTAGACTTTTGGATAGCAGCCATTCTGACCTGCATGAAATGGTAACTCACTGTGGTTTTGATTTGCATTTCTCTGATAATGAGTGATGTTGAGCATCTTTTCATGTGTTTGTTAGCCATCTGTATGTCTTCTTTAGAGAAATGTCTGTTTAGCTCTTTGGCCCACTTTTTGATTAGGTCATTTATTTTTCTGGAATTGAGCTTCAGGAGTTGCTTGTATATTTTTGAGATTAATTGTTTGTCCATTGCTTCATTTGCTATTATTTTCTGCCATTCTGAACGCTGTTTTTACATCTTGCTTAGAGTTTCCTTTGTTGTGCAGAAGCTTTTAATTTTAATTAGGCCCCATTTGTTTATTTTTGCCTTTATTTCCAAAGGATCCTGCTGTGGTTTATGCCAGAGAGTGTTTTGCCTATGTTTTCCCCTAGGAGTTTAATAGTTTCTGTCTTACATTTAAATCTTTAATCATTTTGAGTTTATTTTTGTGTATGATGTTAGAAAGTGTTCTAGTTTCATTCTTTTATAAGTGGTTGACCAGTTTTCCCAGCACCACTTGTTAAAGAGATTGTCTTTTCTCCATTGGATATTCTTGCCTCCTTTGTCAAAGATAAGGTGTCCATGAAAGTGAAAGTGAAAAGTGAAGTTGCTGAGTCGTGTCAGACTCTTTGAGACCCCATGGACTGTAGCCTACCAGGTTCCACCATCCACAGGATTTTCCAGGCAAGAATACTGGAGTGGGTTGCCATTTCCTTCTCCAGGAGATCTTCCTCACCCAGGGATTGAACCCAGGTCTCCCACATGGTAAGCATTGTAGGCATACGCTTTACCATCTGAGCCACAAGGGAAGAGGTGCGTGGATTTATCTCTGGGCTTTCTATTTTGTCCCATTGATCTATGTTTCTGTCTTTGTGCCAGTACCATACTGTCTTGATGACTGTGGCTTTGTAGTAGAGACTGAAGTCAGGCAAGTTGATTCCTCCAGTTCCATTCTTCTTTCTCAAGATTGCTTTGGCTATTCGAGGTTTTTTGTATTTCTATACAAATCGTGAAATTATTTGTTCTAGTCTCTGAAAAATACCATTGGTAGCTTGATAGGGATTGCATTGAATCTGTAGATTGCTTTGGGTAATATACTCATTTTCACTATATCGATTCTTCTGATCCATGAACACGGTATATTTCTCCATCTATTAGTATCCTCTTTGATTTCTTTCACCAGTGCTTTATAGTTTTCTATATATAGGTCTTTTTTTTTTTCTTTAAGTAGATATATTCCTAAATATTTTATTCTTTTCGTTGCAATGGTGAATGGAATTGTTTCCTTAATTTCTCTTTCTGTTTTCTCATCGTTAGTGTATAGGAATGCAAGGGATTTCTGTGTGTTAATTTTATATCTTGCAACTTTACTATATTCATTGATTAGATCTAGTAATTTTCTGGTGGAGTCTTTAGGGTTTTCTATGTAGAATGAATGTGAAGTCGTTCAGTGTGTCTGACTCTTTGCGAACCCATGGACTGTAGCCTATCAGGCTCTTCTGTCCATGGGATTTTCCAGGCAATAGTACTGGAGTGGATTGCCATTTCCTTCTGCAAGGGATCTTTCCAACCCAAGGATCAAACCCGGGTCTCCCGCATCATAGACAGATGCTTTACCATCTGAGCTACCAGGGAAGGAGGCTTTCTATGTGGAGGATCATATCATCTGCAAACAGTGAGTGTTTTACTTCTTTTCCAACTTGGATTCTTTTTATATCTTTTTCTGCTTGATTGCTGTGGCCAAAACTTCCAAAACTATGTTGAATAGTAGTGGTGAGTGTGGGCACCTTTGTCTTGTTCCTGACTTTAGGGGAAATACTTTCAAGTTTTCATCATTGCTGAGGGTTTGTCACATATAGCTTTTATTATGTTGAAGTATGCTACTTCTATTCCTGTAACAAATTTATTATTGGAATATAATTGCTTTACAATGTTGCATTAGTTCGTTTTTGCTGTACAGCAAAGTGAATCAATAAGATATGATAGAAAGAAGTCCAGTTAACAGAAAATATGGTAGCAGTTGTTGAGAGACATGTATTAGTCTGCTAGGGCTACCATGACAAAATAACACAGACTAGGGCTTCCCCAGTGACTCAGTGGGAAAGAATCTACCTGCAATGCAGGAGATCAGAGTTTGATCCCTGGGTTAGGAAGATCCCCTGGAGAAGAAAATGATAACCCACTCCAGTATTCTTGCATGGGAAATCCCATGGATAGGCTCCCTGAGGAGCCTAGTGGGCCATGGGGTCACAAAGAGTTGAACACAACTTAGCAACTAAACAACAAGGATGCTTAAACTATAGAAATTTAATTTCTTGCAGTTCTATAGGTTAGAAGTCACAGGTGAAGTTGTTGGCATGTTTGGTTTCTCCTGAGGCATCCCTTCTTTGGCTGATAGGAGACTGCCTTCTCTCTGTGTCCTCATATGGTCTTTTCTCCATGTACTCACTCACACCCTTAGTATCTCTTTTCTTTAAGGACACCAGTCCCATCAGATTTTGTGTGCCCCCCACTCCTGCCCATTACAATATGTAATCTTAATTCTGTCTTTAAAGACACTTATCTTCAAATACAGCTCCATTGGGGGTTAAGACTTTAACATATAAATTGTCCAGGAACACAATTCAGTCCATAACATAGCAAATGGCATATGGAAGTTGAAGATGTTTCTGCTGTCAGTATTTTAACTGTAGGACAAAAAGCCTAGCATTATTGAAATGGTAATAGAAACTGCTGGTTATATAGACAGGGAGAGACATATTTCTCCATGAATGACCACGAGTAAGCAAGGAGCTTTGTGAACAATTTCTTGCTAAATTTTTCAAATTTATTATCTGGAATAATAAAGCATTGTTTTCATAAAATAATGTGTTAATTCCAGTACATAGTCCCCAAAAGAGTCATCATTGCATAAAACCAAAAACAAAGCAGAAGATTTTAAACTCATAATTAACAGTTGGAAATTTCATCAGGGCAATATATGAAGCATGTGGTGCAAAAGTTTTTGACTGTGTTTTGAAAAATACTGTATATTCCCTGTTCAAACTGATGTTGCAATTTTTTTTCTCTAGGAATGGAGAGACTTTCAGGCTAGATAAACTGTTTTCCAGTTTCTAATTGATAATTCTCAATTCCAGACCACTGACTCTTTCTTCTGCCTTTATGGTAGTGAATGGCAACACAGAGTAGAAAATGAACATTTTGCAATGTAGAGGTTGGTTAAGACAACACAACACAACACACGATTGCTATCAGAAGCAAAGAGCACTAAGGTCAAGTCCAAGGATAAGGCCAACTTGGCATAATACCTATAAGAGTCAAAGATATGTGATCTTATTTGCATAAAGTCTATAAAATTTTTAGTCACATCAAATTATTGTTTGAACTACATTTTCATTCCACTTAAAGCATTCAGAAATCTGAATATGAGTTGTGCAATATTCTGATGAAGGAAGAAACAACTGTGTGAAATAATTTAGAAATCTTCTTTTTGAAATTATTTTGCTTCTAAATCTTAAGCAATTAAATTTAGAAAAGGAAGTCAAAAAGTATAATCACTACTCTGGCCGGCCACAGACTGTTTTGAAATAGTCACCATTTTTCTAAAATGATAAACTGTACAGAATTATTTCAGTTTTAAAGAAAAATATATAATTTATTTTGAAGTTCTTCAGAAAGAATTTTCCTAATATTTATACTTAAACATGTGGTAATTTTTTTTTTAAAGAATAATCTCCAATTTGGAAATCAAATTCAGCAACCCAATCAATTTATCAACCACTTGTGTATTTGTAATATTATTCATTTGATATAACTTCCAATATTTAAATATCATATAAACATTTTTAGACAGGCTCAGGTATCTGTTAATAGTCAGTTAAATCTAATTTATAAACCACACAGTTTTCTCAATATATTATATTTGTCTGTTGCTGTTGCGTCACTTCAGTCGTGTCCGACTCTGTGCGACCCCATAGATGGCAGCCCACCAGGCTCCTCCGTCCCTGGGATTCTCCAGGCAAGAATACTGGAGTGGGTTGCCATTTCTTTCTCCAATGCATGCATGAATGCTAAGTCGCTTCAGTCATGTCTGACTCTGTGCGACCCCATGGACAGCAGTCTACCAGGCTATCCCCGTCCCTGGGATTCTCCAGGCAAGAACACTGGAGTGGGTTGCCATTTCCTTCTCCAATGCATGAAAGTGAAAAGTGAAAGTAAAGCCACTCAGTCGTGTCCAACTTCGCGACCCCATGGACTGCAGCCCACCAGGCTCCTCCGATTTGTCTAGTTTATAGTATATTGAAATACTATAATTTTTCACAGATGCCTGATACTGTTTTTCAAAGAGTTATTAACATTTACAGAGTTTTAGAATTCTGCTTGTTGATAGAACTTCCTCCAAATTAACACTAAATGGTGATCACGACAGTACATACAAAAAGGTCTTCTCTTTTTCTTCCTAAAACTTGAAAAAACTATTAAACAATCCACCCATGTTATCAGCACTATTGTATTTCTCCTGCTCAATTAAGCTAAAATGAACTCTGATTTCCTGCAGATAAATTTTTATAACTCTATTTAGATTAGTCTCAGTCATCTTTCCAATGTAATGAAAATAAAAATGCTCCCTTTTTAAAGAGAATCTCTGATGCTCTTTGAAAGCATTTTACATGAATTGACAGCCATATCGCTTTTGCTTCATTGTTTGTTGATTGACGCTCTATTGAGTTAATGGAAACAATGCATTCATACATTCATCATTTTGGATATTATTGTTTTTCTGCCTAGAGAACTGTAAAGATCAATCTGTGAGCTCATATATAAAACATTTCTTTCATACCTTTCTAATTTTCAACAAAAATTGCTTTTCTTTGTAAATGAAGCAGACTTTCTTAATAGTAAACACTATTTCCCAACCAAAAGAAAAATATTTTCAACTGTGAATTTCAGGTTTCTTCCATTTCCTTCAATATACTTTTGTGAGCAATTCATTTATCTGCAAAAGTTTTATTACTTTGACTCCAAAATCAATCACTTCAAATATACACTCCTTCTTCATGTGTTCTAGTTGTCTAGGTATTCTGTTTCATTAGATTTTGCTCCCAAGTAATTGTAGCTGTTTAGAAAATATATAGTTACAAATAAGCTGGAAAAATGCCTAAATATTGAAAGACAGAGGAAAGCAAAAATAAAGTGTTTCTGAGACATATCATGTTGAAATGAATAAACAGGTTTATGCGGATAGGATGGTGCAATTAAAACACCATTGATAATTGTGTCATTAATTTTTGTTGTTGTTGTTTGTGATTTTATTTTATCTTCTGATGCAAAAAAATATTGTCTATTTTGCACTGTCACAGAACAAATAAAGTCATTGCCATGTTTCATGATCTATGTAACTACTGATTTGTAACATGTACATATTTTTCACTGTGTAGAAAAAAAAGACAGAAGCAAATGTTAGGGCTATAAGGAAGAAAAGAGCTATGATTTAGAATATCATTTCATCATTCCTTTGGTGATAAGACATGGAGCCCTGTTTAGAGTCTCCAGAACCTGTGTTGTGGCCCACAGTTAGCTTCTTGTCTCAGTATTCAGTATCTCCCAGGTCTCCACTGTTGTTGTCTGCTTGCAAGTAGTCAGTTGTTACATTCAACTGACTACTTGCAAGCAGTAGTACATCCTTCATGCTGTGCTTAATTCCACCATGAACCTGAAACAGGCGGCATACAAAGAAAACAACCACAACCTTATCAAAATAGGAAAGGAAAATTCTAGTGCTTCATTCAGCTATACAATCTTATCCTTGCTGCCCTGTTCCCATGGTTTAAAATGCAACAAAGTAACATCTTCTTTATTGATTTAGATCCCCTTATTACCTCAAAGTTTGATTCAAGAATCTTCATGTAGTAGATGATAGACTTTTGCTTTAAATCTGGGTTAACAGAGACTAGATTTACTCACACATTTGAAATAATCAAGAGACAAACAAAACAAATAACTCATTGATTTTCAAGACACTGAATATCACTGACAAGGAAGGATAAAAATTCCTTAAAGATGGGAGAGAAATTTGATGAGCCCTACAAATGCATCCAGCTTACTGCCTGGAAAGAGTTTTCAGGCCATGGTGCAGGAAAGGGAAATTCATACAGAGCCTGGTGGACACACTGAATTGAAGAGATAGAGCTGGGAGTTGAAGGAGACTAAGGAGTTTTCTGGGCAGACTACTGCACAGTAGAGGGTGCCATGAAGAAATTTCTGGAATTCCACAGAAGGCAACGTTTGAGAGACAAATGCAGATAAAACACAAATTGATATCTCCCTGAGGAACACATTATAAATATATAGTCTGAACATTCAGGCATCTGTGTATGTTCCATTAAAATTAAGACTCTGGAAAAATTCCTTCAGAAGATTCTCCAGGATGCTTCATGGAACAAAAGATGTGACATAAGCTACACAACACAGAGCCAGGGAAAGCCAAAACTGTAGTGGGAACTGGCAATATTAAGGCCAATACTGGAGAAGTGAAGAAGACATGTCATGTTCTGGCAAGGGGAAAGCCATCAGCAGATGAAGTCAGAACAAAATAAGGGATGAAAAAATCAAATCAAGAAGAGAAGTGTGTGGAGAGGAGATGATAGTTAAAATATTTCATTCTCATAATTATGAGATATTTTTACCTAAAAATCCAAATTAGAGTCTAATGAAGAATCTAAACTCTGGTTAATGGTAAATTTGAGTCAATAGAAAAACAGGTTAAATGTCACCATGAAGAAGTATAGCTAACTTCAGGATATGGACCATTCTCTACGACATAAAAATTAAAATACCTCTCATAAGCCAATGGCATGAAATCAAAAGGGAAGAGGATTGTTAGAGAACAAAAGATCCATAAGAGATATGAAAAGCAAGTACAGTGTAGGGACCTTGTTTGAATCTCATTTTAAACAAATAAACTGAAAAAAGATAGTATTGAGATAACTCAGGAAAATTTAAATACCAATAAGGAATTTAAAAAATTTTTGTTTGCAAAGATCAGGAATGGTTATTATAGTAAAAAACATTCCTTAGAAATTATTGTGTATATCCAAGTATTTAAAAGTAAAATGAGTGATATCTGAGAATTTCTTTAAACAATCTAAATAAAAACAGATAGGGCAATATACAGAAATGATTAGAAAAATATTAAAAATTGTTGAAGTTGGGTAACAGGTATGTGTGGACTCACTTTTCTTTTATAAAAAATATTATTGAAATATAATTGATTTACAATGCTGTGTTAGTTTCAAGTATACAGTGAAGTGACTCAGTTATATTGATACATACCTATATATACTCAATAACATAATAACCTATAATGGAAAAGAATTTTTTAAATTAATTTTTATTTTTTTAGTTTGTTTTGCTTTACAATACTGTATTCGTTTTGCTACACATCGACATGAATCAGCCACGAGTGTACATGAACTCCCAATCCCAACCCCCACCTCCCCCCTCCCGCCCCACACCCTCTCTCTGGATTATCCCCGTGCATCAGTCCCAAGCATCCTGCATCCTGCATCCTGCATCAAACCTGGA
>SJXQ01009063.1:0-14142 GCA_006408695.1 Aepyceros melampus
AGTTCCTTGTTCCAGCTTATACTTCTCAAGATCTATAGGCCCCTTCCAAAGAAGTTGGTGCTAACTATGAGGTTATAATCTGTTGCACCTGTCACTTCCAAAGCGGTTCCCTCTGTTTATTTTGGTTTCTTCTGTTTCCAAGTCTCTTCAGTGTCTAATTTCTGCCCTGACACAAGGAGGCGAAAGTGGTCACTTATTTAGGCTCTCTTGTTCAGTCTTCCTGTGCTGTGGGGAGGGAGGAACACTGCAAACAAATATCACTTGTGGGTGTGGGGAGTGCTCGCAGTGTCTTGGCCATACTGGGTTTGCCCCCACTCATGGCATATGTGCTTTCCCAGCTTATCAGGGTCCAGGTTGCTCTGAAGGGGAACTGTCTAAAGCAGGCCCTGCATTATGTGCACTCCCCAGGTTTAAGCCACTTAGGTCCAGGTTCTCAGGTACTCCTCAAAGGCGCAGACTCAGTTGGTTCTGTTTTTTGTGCCCTTCCCAGGTCCAAGCAGCTTAGGTGATCAGGTGCTTGTCGAGCACACTCTCCTCAGGTGGGGCGATGCATTTTATCACCTCTCCCATCCCAGCTGCTCAGTTTCCTGGGTACAC
Organism: Aepyceros melampus; assembly: GCA_006408695.1. NCBI lineage: Eukaryota > Metazoa > Chordata > Mammalia > Artiodactyla > Bovidae > Aepyceros > Aepyceros melampus. The sequence continues at coordinate 598 of SJXQ01009063.1, forward strand.
AGTGGGAGAGCCATTTCAGTGTGCCATGTGTCTCCTCTGGGGAGCTGATTTCTGGCTGTGACCTTCCTGGAGGATGTCAAAAATCCAGGATCCCAGGAAGACTTGGTTAGCCATTGGGAGCCTGCTCACAGTTTGGTAGAGGATGCTGTCTCTGGGGCTGAATTGCCCCTTTCTGGCTCTGGCTGTTGCCTGCCTGCCACTCTGCCTCTGGTGGCGGATGGGTTGGTCCACAGTCAGCTAGCTCTTCTCTGGTATTCGCTTAGTCCTTGGATCTGTGAGCAGCCCATCAGTGCCTTAGGTTAGAGCTTTTCATGGGAAAGTTCTGTCTGTCTCTCTCTCTCTCTGGCTATCCCACAGTTTGAGTTGCTATCTCACGTTAGCTCCTCAGATTGTCCTCAGGGCATTCAGGCCCAGTCCCTACCCTAAGCATGCAGCCCACACCTCCCTGTCCTGTTCAGCCCCCACTTGCTGGTGGCGGTTGCAAGCGTCTGGGCTACTTCTCTGCTGGAAGTTGCCATTAGGCATGTAATCTGTGGGTTTTATTTATTTATTTATCCTGCTGGTTATGTTGCCCTCTGAGATTCCAAAACTTCCCACAGACCCACTGGTGAGAGTGTTTCCTGGTGTTTGGAAACTTCTGTTTTACGACTCCCTCCCCGGGATGGGTCTCCATCCCTAACTCTCTTGTCTCTCTTTTTATCTTTTATATTTTGTTCTACTTCCTTTTGAAGACAATGGGCTGCCTTTCTGGCTGCCTGGTGTCCTCTGCCAGCATTCAGAAGTTGTTTTGTGGAATTTGCTCAGTGTTCAAATGATCTTTCAATGAATTTGTAGGGGAGAAAATGGTCTCCCTGTCCTATTCCTCTGCCACCTTAGGACTGCCCCCTCCAATCACTTTATATATAAAGAATGAACTCCTTAGTTTGGCCAATACTCTTAATGATCTGACCCCTATCCATCTCTCTAACACTCTGCCATATATAATTTTTGCCCCTTCCACCCATGTTTACTTGTACCTCCCTAAAAATGTAAGTATGCTGATTTATTTCTATAGACTTTTACATCTTATACTCCTCTTACGTAGAATGTGTTTTCCTCGTTCTTTGTCTAGGTTAAAGCTACTCTTTATTCAAAACTTATTTCAAAATCCTGGAATTATTTCCTGACTCACTCATCCTTTTTCTATACTGCACTCTAGAAAGCATCTAGGAAACTGAAGACTTATTATTCCCCCACAGATCACAATTCCTCTCAAAACTGTATTTTTTAAAAGTCTGATGGTTAAGTATTCCCATTGCCTCACTGACATAGCTCCAGAAATGAAACCAAAGATTGATAAATGGGAGATGCTCACTGTCCTATGTCCTTGGTAATGGGTTATTTAGACAGCGTGTTGCTTGCATTAGTTTCTTACTCTTTTTGTCATTCCAAAGAGTTTGGCCTGCCCAGAAGAAAGCAAGAAATCAACAATAAATCCAATGATTAACATTTTACAGTTGAAGAAATTGAACACAAAAGGTTAAACTTCTGTCTGAGTTACAGAGCTAGTAAGTGACAAAAACTAAAATTCTACCTCCGGCAGAATGATTATAGAGCAGATGCTCTAAACCATGATAGAATATTGACTTTTACCCCTAAATGGACAATATACACACGTTACACTGGAGGTGCTCACTAAATTTGTAGTTTCTAAGCTAGGTATGACTACTACATGCATGCTTCTATAGAACGATTTACATATTTTAATAAATTCCTTTCCTTTTAGCAAATATTTATTTTTTACTATCCTATTAAGTATAAACAACTGTGCTAGTTTAGTGCTAATTTGGACCAAATAATTTCAAAGTTTGGGATAGTCAAGGTGCTAAAGAAAAACAAAAACAAAACTCTGAAAACAAATGAAAAAGAAAACCTCTAAGGGTTTTTTAAAACAGTACTGACTCCGACATCAAATTGAGTCTAAAACCAGGCTTCTCTACTTACTACCTATGTGACATTGAGTGTGCATCTTAGCCTTTCCAAGTCACTCTAAAATAATAATTGTAATAGTACCTACCCTTTTCAGTAATCCATATGTGAGAAAGTACCTAGCACCACAATTATCAATCATTGTCAGTTCTCTCTTTGAAGCACTTAATAATACTGTTTATTCTTTATACACATCCTTTATCTATTTTGGAGAATAAAAATGACTTCATTTTTGCTAATCACTGAATGTAATATTTCAGCATTACTACTTATCTTCATGGCAAAAATTTGTCATTTACAAATTATTGTTATCTGGTGTTTGACAAATGTTAAGGGACCTCTTAGTATTATTTAGCTCATATAAGTTTTATATACTTGGAAAAAAATTCCATGATATTAAAACAAAGTGTTGGAAAATGATAAAGTCACATAATGAAATTTCTACATGATACCAAAAGAGAATACAAATCATGCTTACCCTTTTTATTCTTGTTCTGAAAATTGAACAAAAAGAAGGAGATTGAATGAAATTAGAGAAAGATGTCACTGCCTATGGCTATCATGAGTTATTAAGAGAAATTATTATGTTTCTTTTTATTCCTGTTAATTTAGATTTTTAATAGAAGTGTATGAGAACTGTTTTTTCATCACTCTCTGTTTGACCAGTGCCAGAGAATCAATAAGCCAGGCATTTATAAAAAACAAATAAATGATGATATCATTTACCTTGGCATATCAGGGCTGATGATTAAAAATAAACACATACATATTGGGCAGTTCTGGAATCACCTTTAGATGCCTAAACATCTCAGGCAAAACATGGATTATGAATAATGATGGGAATTTCATTACAGATAACTAATACAAAGACCTGTACAATGAATTGTATATATTAATATCATTATTTTTAAAAAGTATTTATTTATTTGTCTATCTGTCATATTTATTTTTGGTTGCACTGGGTCGTCGTTGCTGCAAGCGGGCTTTCTCTAGTTGTGGTGAGCAAGGGCTACCCTCTAGTTGTGGTGCATGTGATTCTCACTGTGGTGGCTTCTCTTGTTGCAGAGCACTGAGTCTCAGATACATGGACTCAGTACTTGCAGTTTGTGGACTCTAGAACGTGAGCTCAGTGGTTGTGGTGCACAGGTTTAGCTGCCCTGCAGCATGTGGAATCTTTTTGGACCAGGGATCCAACCCACGTCCCCTGCACTGGCAGGTGAATTTTTAACCATTGGACAACCAGGGAAGTTCATACATCATCGAAGTACTATGAAAGCATCGTGCCCTAAGCTTAACAGTTAACAACATTTGGTGGGAAAAATGCCATAGAGAGCAACACTTAAATATTGAAAAAACTGAAGTATTGATTATGTGTTTCACTTTTTCAGAAATAGAACATCTAGAAGCTTATTCCTTTTTAAATGTCAAGAGGACTTTGGTTCTTTCATGACCAAAGGGGCTACATTAGGGATGCTGAACATTATATTCAGTTCAGTTCAGTTCAGTCACTCAGCTGTGTCTGACTCTTTGCGACCCCATGAATTGCAGCACGCCAGGCCTCCCTGTCCAGACATTATATTAGGTAGAAACAATTTAGGTTGCTAGAAAAGATTCAGATAACACTATGTCCTGTGGGAGTCTATTTCTCTCAAAGAGCATTTCATATTTTTTACTACAAGAGCTGATTCACTGACTAAATATAGTCAGGCTGGAATTTCTGTGATTCCATTTTCTTTCTCACATGGTTGCAAAATGGTTGCCACAGTTCCAGGAATCCCATTTGTATCCCAACCTATCTACATGTTTATTTAGCCAGAACTCTTTACCTGATCCTTAGGTACAAATGAAACATATTAGAAAGTATTTATCTTTTACCTCATATAGATTGGAGTAAGTAGAGTATAAAGGTTTGAGAAATGTGTATTGGGGAGAGTTGACCTATGTTTCTGCCACAGAAGTAAAACTTTTTGAGAGGTCTATATTCCTAAAAGGAATTATAGTCTCTCTTTTGGACATGTTCTTCCAATGTGGTTGATACTGTGGATAACACCATCTATGTTCTCCCATTAAATGACTCTTCAATACACTGCAAGAGAGAGATTGTGTTAGATAGGGTATTTGCTTCAACAAATGTGGTATTCATTTCAGTTCCTATGTCCAAATTGAACTTCAATAGACACTATGATATGTTTTAAATATATGTATTAGTTCAATGAATAGATGAAGCATCACATTTTTTAAATTTATTTTTAACTGGAGGATAATTGCTTTACAATATTATTGTGGCTTCTGCTGTACATCAATGTGAATCATCTATAAATATACATATATCCCCTCCCTCTTGAGCCCTTCCCACCTCCCCATCCCACTCTCTAGGTCTCACAGAGCACTGAGCTAAGCTCCCTGCATCACGTTGTTGATTTAGAATCCTTAGAATCATTATGATGTCAATATTATTTCAATTATAACTGATGGACTCTCTGAACAAGACAAATTATTAAGTTTCAGAAAAAAAACTTTCTGTCAATTCTTAATAAAATTACAAACAGAAACACATGAAAATATATTTAAAATCAGAATATGCAACTGCTAAAGGAAATCTGACCCATCACTACAGTTCCTTACACTTACAAATTTAGCTATGCATTAGAATCTCCTGAGATGATTTTCAAAATAAACGTTATGGCTCTACTTCAGAATCAAAATTTCTGGGTGGTGGTATCAATGTATCTCTACAGTCAAGTCACCAGATGGTTCTTATGCATTGGTTTTCAGACTCATTACATAACAAGCACACAAAGTAATGTTGCACACCTTTTACAAACTGTCTCTATTATTTTTAATACAGTAAACTGCAAAAAAAGAAGGATACTAATAAAGGATAAGTGAACCTCAGCAGGAAAATTGATTTGAAATAAAGCAAATAATTTTATTCTGGGAAATTTGGAGCCTCCCAGATCTCAAGGTATATGATCTGATTATATACTTGTAACACTTAAGAGGAAAAATATTTTTTTAAAAAAAGAGAGAATTGTACTTATGGAAATTAAAAAGTCTAGAAAGCTTTGATTTCCAGTTCATTGAAATTCAATTAGGCCACTTGTCTGAGAAGAAATTTCAGTTCAAGATCCTCAAAAAGTTCAAGTTCTCCTTGAGATTCACTGCTACACAGCTACTGTTCATCAGACAGCTGAGCTTGCTGATGGGTTAATTAATCACATCAGCCCAGCTGGATGGCAACAGTTTCAAATTGCTCAATGGAGTGTTGTCACTGCCAATGATTTCTTATTATATACCTTGATGGTGGAGAGTTTATCATTAATGAACAAGTGGCCTCCAGAACTTGGTTAAGAGCTCTCTTAGAGAGAAAAAGAATCAAATTTCCTCCCCAAATTTCTAAATCCCCTTAATAAGATGGTCTGAAACTCAGAAATATGTTAGCAATGAACAAATGTACAGTAACAACTGAAAAAATAGAATACATTTTAAATTCTTCAGATTAAAATATTATAATGGTAATAATTTCAGATTAACAAAGTATATTCTAAATATGAATTGCTTTTCAATGTCTTCTCCTACATATACTGCTTTTCTTATACAGATAACTTTCTATCCTATTTTGACATTTTTTTAACTTTCCCTATCATTCCACTTAAAGCAGTATAAAGTTCTCCCAACATTTTAGTGGACATCAGATTTACCATGTACTTTATATTATGTTTCAATGTGTCATTGTTTTTATTAACAAAAAAATTGAAAATAAGCCATCAGAATTTAATAAATTGGCATTCAAATTAGACCAACTTTTATCTTTTCACCATGTCAAGTGTAAATGATAGTGACAAAGCATCAAATACATTATTATTTCAAATGATAATATTAACTATACTGATAATGATCAAAACTTGCCAAACTGGATAGTAGACTGACTTATTTGTAACTTTTCAAACAGTGTTTTAGTTCCTACGCAGGTTACTAGAATTTTCAAGTTTTATTTTAACCTTTTATTCAATACAATCTCCTTAATAATTTATTGATAAATATGAAAAAATCAGAAGACAACATTTTACCAAGTCATTTTTTGCAGAAATCTGTATTTACATTATTTATTGTTATAAAGGATTTTTTTTTAAATCTAAGACTCCAGTATTTTTGCCTGGAGAGTACCACTGATAGAGGAGCCTGGTGGGCTACAGTCCATGGGGTTGCAGAGTTGGACACAACTGAAGATACTGAGCACACAAGACTCAAATAATAAAACAATAATAATAATGATAAGCATGGTAAAAATTGCTAATGCTTAGATAATGTTCTCTATATACCAGGTACTGTACTGTGTCAAATTGCAAGACAGATTCAATTTTACTCTATTTTTTTACCTTGAGAGTTTCATTGAGTTCTCTAAGCCTCAACATTTCATCTGAGTACAGGCATAATAAATATAACTGCCTCATAAGGTTGTGATGAATAGATGTGAAAATGAAGAAAAAATACACATTGTAAAAGCAATATGGTAGATTGTATGATGATTATTAAGATGCTGATGGTAACATATTAACCCTGCCTTCTTTTAATTTTTAACCTGCTAGTTAATCTTTTGTGTCTTTGTTATCTAGCACAGAAGCTGCAACTTTATATTACTCAAAAACATTACATTGAATGGAGATTATATCAATGTAGAGTCAGAGAAGATTGAAATGGATTTTTCTTTTTAATAAGAAGCCAACAAGTCTACAGCCACGAGTATAGACACCCAAATATAAACTTATTCTGCTTATAAACATTATTATATTTTGAAATGTATTTTCAAAGTGCTAACTTTGATTTTTGCTTTATTGTACCAGCCCTCTATACCATATTTTTTGTCTTAATATTTATTTTGGTTGGTCTTTCCTTACATTTCAACCAATTTTTCACCTTTATAAATGAATTTGTTAACAAAGGATTGAAAATATATTCAATTGAAGCATATATTCTATTAATGAATAGAGGAAACTGTAACACAAAACACACAAAAAAATTGTTTTGTGTATATGTGTCTGTTCTTTTTGGAGGACATCATGGAAACAATGTGACCATTGGTTGACTGGGTGATCAGAGGCTCCTCACCCCCTCCTCTGTCCTTGAAATGTACATCCTGCCAACGATTCCTATGCCGTAAAAGGTGTTTGAGGGATGCAAACTTGAGAGAAGAAGGTAAGTTGTTGAGACCATTTGAATTGAATGTGTGACTGAATCCAGTTAAGGCCTCTATGTAAACTGTGAAGATTTTGACTGGCAGGTAGGGAGATCTACTTGTCTTGTTGGCCATCAAGGATAAGCCTCTTATGTAAGCTCCCTTTCTTATTAAACCTTCCACCTACCAGTCTTGGGTTCTCTGCCTCTTTCTTTGGTCCCTTCTTGCCCTCTGAGTATGGGGCCCAGTTTCAGATTTCACATGGGAACCCAGAGGTTGCAAACCAACAATGCTATAGTTTGATTTACTATTTTAAAGAAGATATGGGAAGTAATCAATATCTTTAAATAAAGGGAAATACAACGTTAGCCTGTAAATGGTCTAAAAGAGGGAAAAAAAAATTGCTTAGAAGTCTGAAACCAGGTAAGATTTCGGCAGTGGTTTTAAAATAGAAATGCCCTATGTGTCATTCTTTTGCTAAAAACAAACAAAATAGATCCGCAACTTCTTTTCAACAAATAATAAAAGACAAACCATTTGATTGCATAGAATTAATGAAATCCAACAGTTGTTTATAAACTACTGATCTTTATATTATACCTAACTCATGACTAAAATTTTAAATGAAAAAGAGAAAAACAAAATAGGAACTAATGAATCTGGGTGGAAAGATAGCAAGAGGGACAGATGAGTGCCAAAGCTAGAAGAGAAATCAGAGTTGGATGTAATGTGCAATTATAATTTGGATTGAGATTATTGAAATAATATGTTCTCTTTCCATCTTGGAAAAATTAATAATAAATGAAGAGTAATAGATTAATGGTAAATAAACAAAAATACACTTTTTGACACTTCTAGATGTCTAGTAGGAATCGTAATTTATAATAAGTTCTTTTGGATATAACAATATGTCATGGTACTAAACAAAGATTAAAACCATATGATGATATATTAAAATAGAATCAATGTGATTCTTAGTAGATACACATCTAAAATTAATATTATTTCTACCACAGGCTAAGAAACATGATATGAGATTCATATAAAATGCTGTTTGCTTTTTAAAGATTTGATACTAATAACCACTCAGAACCTTATGAAGGAGGTCTGATTTCTATTTTAGAATGTAAGTTTTCTTTTTCTTATTCAATTTGTTTTTTGTCTCCTGGCTTAAATAATCAAGTAATTCTTTTTAAAAAGAGGTGTTTGGGGAACTCTGGCATACTTGCAGAAATTAATTTAAAGCTAATTGAACTTCTTCCAGACATCTTAGTATCCCTTTAGAAAAGTTCAGGGGAAAGGAGCTCAATAACATGGGCTTGCTATCTAAACAAACTCAATAAAAGGAATAAGAAAGTGTCTGGAGGGAAAAATTAAATGAAAGGAAAGTAAACCTATCAAAACAAATTGCTTTTCTCTAAATTGACATGGCAGTGTTGTTTCTTCCATTGCTGTAACCCACCAGGATCAAGCATTCAGATCAATGTCTATTTTATTGGAAGATTATGGATTTGGGGCTGTAGGATGTCTTGAGAACTTGTCTGGTCGATCCCCTTGCCTTCAGGTGAGACTATCTCTAAACTAATTTAGACAGATGAGAATTGTAATTTTAATGAATTCTAGTGAAAGTGATCCCACATCCTTTATTTATTTATTTGTTGAGGAACTCTATTATTTATTTACAGCTAAGCATTAATGTGAGTTCTTCATCCCAGCTACTGCAGTGCCTGATATCTTGCAGCTACTTACAAAAAGTTAACTAACTTAAACTGGATGAAAAGTCTTATATCTTTTTTCCTAGTTACCCAGTCTTTTAATTATCTATTTTCAAGAGAAGAATAATAGAATATTATTATTCTCTATGAAGAATAATAGAATTTCAAATTTTAAGGAATCTTAAAAATGTTCCTACAATTCTCAACTTGGGAGTTCTCAAACTGAACTCCAGGCTTTAAAACTACATTAAATGACAACAGCAGCAACAGCAAAAAAAAAAAAAGCAAATATACCATAACGAGTGAGGCTTCCTTAGTGGCACAATGGTAAATAATCCACCTGCAATGCAGGAGTCACAGGAGATGCAAGTTTGATCCCTGGGTTGGAAAAGTCCCCTGGAGGAGGGAATGGCTACCCTCTCCAGAATTCTTGCCTGGATAATTCCATGGACAGAGGAGCCTTGTGGGCTCCATGGAGTCCATGGGTTTGCAAAGAGTCAGGCATGACAGAAGTGACTTAGCATGCACACACACACAATTGAAAGTGCAATATGACAGGGAAAATGAATGGAAAGGAAAATGTCTCCAGTTGAAGTGGTAGTGCTCTGGAAGCCATCAGGATAAAGCCAGAGACATCCAGAAAGTAGTCAGTGAAGATGATAATCAGTGGACAAGGCGATAGGCTTTCCTCAACCAGGTGAAACCATTGAGGCTTTCTGGGGTGAGAAACACAACTGAAGAAGTCATTAAGCATCCAGTTGGCTTCTTAGGTGGCTCAGTGGTAAAGAATCAGCCTGACAATGCAGGATACACAAGAGATACCCGTTTGATCCCTGGGTGGGGAAGATACCCTGGACAGGGAAATGGTGATCCACTCCACTATTCTTGCCTGGGAAATCCCATGAAGAGAGGATCCTGCAGGCTGCAGTCCACGGGGTTGCAGAAGAGTCAGACACAACTTAACAACTATAAAACCACACCACAGGGATCCAGTAGGTACTGTCTGGTGTTGATTCTCAGATAGTAACAGAGAAAAATTACAGCTTGACCCTCTTAAAAATGTGTCAATGATGAAGAAGTTTAAAAATTATATTAAGATTGAAAAAAAGCTGTTTTTCTCTTCAGTTCAGTTTAGTCGCTCAGTCGTGTCCGACTCTTTGCGACCCCATGAATTGCAGCACGCCAGGCCTCCCTGTTCATCACCAACTCCCGGAGTTCACTCAGACTCACGTCCATCGAGTCAGTGATGCCATCCAGCCCTCTCATCCTCTGTCATCCCCTTCTCCTCCTACCCCTAATCCTTCCCAGCATCAAAGTATTTTCCAATGAGTCAACTCTTCGCATGAGGTGGCCAAAGTACTGGAGTTTCAGCTTCAGCATCATTCCTTCCAGAGAAATCTCAGGGCTGATCTCCTTCAGAATGGACTGGTTGGATCTCCTTGCACTCCAAGGGACTCTCAAGAGTCTTCTCCAGCACCACAGTTCAAAAGTATCAATTAAAAATGAATGCTATGGTAGAGTTAGTTTAAAGAAAGGGATAAATAACATATTCTGATGGATATTCATCCAATGTAATTTTTTTTTTTTTAGGGCAATCAAATCATGGCTTTCAGTGAGTGAGTTCTCAACCACAGTAGATGAACGTGAATTGAATGGGCATGAACGCTCAGATTATCAAACAATTCTCATTATTCAAAGAGTTCACATATAAGAGTTATTATAAGTATTTTATAATTTCTGTCAGTTGAGATTAAAGTAATTTTGGGGCAAGAATTTAATCTATTGTTGGGAACATAGATCAACTCAGCTATAGTCCAGGATGTAAGTATATGTGGATATTTGTATAAAAATGTCCCATGGTGAGTATTACATAATCTTTAATTCAAAGAAAAGCTATCATTTTAACTTTCCTGATTTTTTTGTCACCTTTCCCATAGGAGCGAATGGATGGGAAATAGTAAAGTGTTTGAGGTGGATAAAAATGATTTAAGATCTATGTGGAAGTGACTTTGCTGGATATTCTGCTGGTAACCTGTCTCATGTCAATTTAATTCTTAGACCAGCCAGAAGAACCTAGAAGAGAAGAGGAAAATTTGTTCCTCCTCAACAAACTAGAAGGATTCAATTACCGTTAGTTGAAATGAGGCTGTTGCAATAGAAGCAGGTCTTAAAAGGTGCAGGGTGATGAAAACTTTAGTTTTGATTGTCGAATTTTGATAGGCCAAATAGACACCCAAATGAAGCTACAAGTATCCATTTGAATATGAAAATAGTTTAGAAGAAGGTGAATACCCTAGGAAAATGAAAGATGATTGTCAGGGATCATGCAAGGCCCACTTAAAGTTAGCAATTATGAAATTAAAACATGAACCAGTTGTGATTTTTCTCCAGCTGTATTCAGCTGCATGAGTGCTGTCACAAAGTAGCTGGAAAACTATCATGAAGTTTATTTTACCAAGTGAATATGATGAAATAAGAAAAGAGAAAGAGAACTGAGGATCAATACAAAGAAGTGATTATGTGATATTATGACTTATAAGAAATAGATATTTGGTCATTCAGACACACATATTTGGTCTTCTTCCAAATATGTCTTGGTCTTATTCCATAATTCCTTGCTCTCAGTTCCCAAGACTCTTCCCTTTCCTGAGCAATGGGAGCACCTTTTGTCATAATATTTGTTCTCACTTTTGAAATAGCTTCAGAGCCATCAAGGTGAAATGGGTGTCTTGATATTCATACCAAGTCCCTTTCTCCTACAATTGGGTTTATGTTAATAAGGTGATGTTTGGAAAACAGCTAAAGATGGAGGCTGGTTGTGAGGAGAAACAACCCTGTAATTAGAAGGCCTCCTGGCAGGGGAGAGAGACTGAAGGTTGAATCAGTTGCTAATAGCCAGTGATGTAATCAGTCATGCCTATGGAATAAAGCTTCCATAAAAACCCACAAAATAGACTTAGAAGGTATTATGTTAAGTGAAATAAGTCAGCAAAGAAAGACAAATACCATATTATTTCAGTTATATTTGGAATCTAAAAAACAAAACAAACTAATCAACATAAAACAGAAACCAACATAAATATAAAGAATAAACTAATGGCTGCCAGAGGGTAGGAGAGTAGAAAAATCGATGTAATAGTTGAAAAAAAAACAAGAGTTACAGATTTTCAGCTATAAAACAAATAACAGGATGTAATGTACAGCAATATATAATATAGTGAGTAATACTGTAATAACTTTGAACTGTGATGAATGGTAACTAGACTCAGAGGGGTGATAATTTCATAATAAATAAAAATGTTGGATAACTAACTACTTTATACACCTGAAACTAATGTTGAAAGTCAACTATATTTCAAAAATCAATAAAAAAATGGGGTTCTGAGAGCTTCTGGGTTGGTGAAGACACTGAAGTGCTAGGAGAGTGGCATGCCTGGAGAGGACCTAGAAGCTCTGTGCCCTTTTCCCATACTTTGTCCTATGCATCTCATCCATATGTTTCTGAGTTGTATCCTTTTATAATAAACCAGTGATCTAGTGAGTAAAAATATTTCTCTAAGTTTTGTGACTTGTTACAGCAAATTATTTGAACCTAGGGAGAGGATTGTTATAACTTCTTATCTATAATAGGTCCATCAGAAGCACATGTCAGAAGCACTTAGACTGTGATAGGCATCTGAAGTACTGGTTGGGGGGCAGTCTTGTGGGATTGAACCCTTAACCTGTGGGATCTGAAGCTCTCTCCAGGTAGATACTATTAGGATTGAGTGAAATTGTAGGACATCCAGTTTGTTGGTGTGGGGAACTCTCTCCCCCACAAACACACATTGGAATTGGGTATCAGAACCAATGGATTATAATGACTGGTCATAGAATTTAAGCTGAAATTGGGGATACCAGGGACTAAAAGACATTAAAAAGTTATGAATTTAAGCCTAATAAGAACAAAGGATTTCTGCAGATGGAGTAAAGGAAATAAGTTGAAAAGTTAGGAAAGAGTGGTGAGAGAGCAAGTTATATGAAATTGAAATTAGAAAGGAGTAGCTATTCTTGGCAGAGAAGGCAATGGCAACCCACTCCAGTATTCTTGCCTGGAAAATCCCATGGATGAAGGAGCCTGGTGGGCTGCAGTCCATGGAGTCGCTAAGAGTTCGGCACTACTGAGCAACTTCACTTTCACTTTTCACTTTCATGCATTGGAGAAGGAAATGGCAGTCCACTCCAGTATTCTTGCCTGGAGAATCCCAGGGACGGAGGAATCTAATGGGCTGCTGACGACTAAAGCGACTTAGCAGCAGCAGCAGCAGCAATTCTTGGTAATAATGATAGAGTCTGGGATATAAGCATGAGACTAAGTGGTTGCGGTAGTATCAACATCAAGATCATTGAAGGAGGATTTCCCTGGTGGTGCAGAGGATAAGGATCTGCCTGCCAGTGCAGGGGACAAGAGTTTGATCCCTAGTCCTGGAAGATCCCACATGTTACAGAGCAGCTAAGCCGTGTGCCACAACTATTGAGTCTGTACTATAGAGCCTACAATTTGCAACTACTGAAGGCCAGTAGCCTAAATCCTGTACAACAATAGAAGCCATGGCAGTGAGAAGCTTGCAAACTGAATGAAGGGTAGCCTCCACTCACTGGAACTAGAAAAAGCTTGTGAGCAGCCAAAAAAGAAAAAAAAAAAAA
>SJXQ01009063.1:14372-29893 GCA_006408695.1 Aepyceros melampus
TATATAATTGAAGGAGAAGATTTTAAGGAAATTATAGAATCTGCTATTGGAATGATCCTGTACACATATATTGGAACTGCCCAGAACAATTACAGGAGTGATTGTTAGAGAGCAGATCAGGGATTCAGGAAGTAAATTCTTTAAAATCATGAGAAGGTGAGGTACTGTGGTACAGTGGCAAGTGGTCCAGCACCTGTAGCTGACTATAACATGAAATTCAAAACTGGGATGTTTTAGGAAATTCGCTGACAGTCCAGTGGTTAGGACTCTGTGCTTTCACTACGTGGGCCTGGATATCATTCCCTGATAAGGGAACTAAGATCTCACATGCCACCATGTGACACAGCCAGAAAAACCAACAACAACAACCAAAACCCCAAACTGGGATATTTGAAGGATGTAAAAAGGAGAATGGTCTGAAAGTAGCACTGAAAAGTAAGTATAACATTTATCTCACTTTCCAAGCTCAATAGTATAAGTGATGTAGGGGGAAAAAAATGAAACAAAAACACCAGTTGAGAAGCAGAGGAGGCAGTGTTCTCAAAGGAGTCAGGATTAAATCCAAGCAAAAAAGTAAAGTTAGGTCAGCATTTCTCAGTCTCAGCACTATTGACATTTTGAATTGGATACATCTTTCCCTTGTCAGGAGGGCTGCCTTGTATATTGCAGGATGTTTAGTAGCATCACCGGCCTCTATCCACTAGACACTTGTAGCAACATCCCCTTGATTCCCATCCTGTGACAAGCAAAAGTGGAGTTGATCATGGAAAAGTTGAGGATATTGGGGTTTTTTAGCCAGTAAATTCACCTACTTAAGTCCTCACAGTAAAATTATTTCTATCTTAGCTGACTTCTCTTATTCAAAATAATTAATGAAAATGAGGTATATTGTGATGCTGCTCAAATGTCATATGCTGTATCATTTCCATTGCAAAATGATAAAATTTTCTTAGGAAAGGAAAACATGGTTAATCTCAACTGAGTAGAAATAGCACATTTTCTATGTTATGACATAAGGTAGGCTCTAGTAAGTAAAGATTTACTGCAATTTACTGCAATTACTATAGTTTAAAACATTGTCATCTTTCACCTGAATTTCTACAGTGCCCTCATAAAACCTACCTGCATTTGGTCTGACCTCTCTTCTCTACGCACATACTCGCACAGAACTCGGGATAAATGTACTCAGGTCATGTGATGACCCAGACTAACCCAAATGCAAAGAGAATAAAAATGAAACTGCTTAGAATGATCTGTAGCCACTATACGATTAAGTCTTGCTTACTTCTCCAACACCTCTGAGACCACTCTTCTCTCCTCAGGCCAGAAACTCCAATCATAATTGAAAATTGCAACCATAATTTGTTATTATCTTCAAACAACTAAGCCCACAATTATCCCACCTCAGTACTAATTCATTGTCTATTTTCTCTGTCAGGAATGCTTTTCTGCCACATCAGCTCCTCATTACTAAGATCATAACTAAAGTGTTACCACCTCAGAAAGTCCTTCCTTCACCACTCAGTGTCAATTAGACATTGCCACAGCCTGAGAAGGTGATTGCCAGTCACTATCGTATAACCTTGTTTTAGTTCCTTCGTTGTGTTATAACAGCTTATGGAAAAACCCAAATGAACTTTTTGGCCAATCCAGTACTTGCCACTACCTGAAGTTGTATTTTTGGTTTATTTCTATATTTACTTGTGGAAAATATGCAAGCTCAGTGAGATCAGTAGTATATTCCCATCATCTGGCTCACAGTATGTAATTTGTAAATACTTGATGAATGAATGAATGAATTTGTAAAGCAGGGCTCCTACCATTTCCCCTGTCTCCTCTTTTTTTAATTCACTGTAATTTAAGTTTGGTTTAATTTTTCAGTTTTAATCCTACTATTAATTTACACATAGAAATCCTTCTTTGGGGTTAATTCCAAATGTAATTTTGTGAAATATTGTGCTAAGTCAATAGAGGAAAGGATTGTAATTTTAATCCACTTTGAAATCATTCTGTTTACCTGTTGCCTAAGGAGGATCAAGGAGATTAAATTGGCTCTGAACAACCAGAAAACTAATTAGAGGTGATAGAAAAAGTGTAATCTATCCTTTTATAATGACATTTTTAAGACTTCTATTATACACAAATTTGGCTAACATGACAATGTCTGGTTTGGCACTGTGAGGATAACATGAAATTTGAGCATTATTTTCCTTAAGTACATTTTAATTTATTACTAATCTGAAGGGATTGGAATGGTTTTTATATGATGTTGAGTTTTATTTCCTTAGTTATACAGAACAATTGTGGTATACATTGTAATTAAATTTAATCTATTCTTTAGTTTCATCTCAGTGAGGTTCTCCAGCCCCAAGTCAAATAAATTATTGTTGCAGAAGATCAGGTAGGTTGTGTTTCAGTAACAACAGATCAGGCAAGTTTTCCCTCTCCCTTCCCACCACAACCCCTCAACTTCTAGAAACAGAGACAGTAAGTTTTCTTGATTTCACAAATTATTTTCATAGGAACAATCGTCTCAGGCTTATTCAAATACAAATTTTGTGTTAATATATGTAAGTAGGCCTAGTTATAACTATTATTTGTATAGTCTTTTTCAGTCCACCTTGCTGAAAAAATAAACTATACATCTTTTCTGCCAGGTATCCAAACATTAGGATTATCCAAGGCTATTACAACTCTTTGTGTTTTCTAACAGCTAATGTCATATTCATAATCATTATTGAGAAAAAGAGTCTTTTTGTTTTATTTTGCATTTATAAACAGGTCTTGTCTATGAAAAATAACCTAGAGTTGGCAAATCCCAGTCTATAGCTAGTTCCCAGTTAACTTTAATCAACCCAATTTCTGAAAAGAAATGAAACAATTAACCAGAATCCAATTGCTCAATGTAAAGGCCTTTTAACATATTTAATTGTCCCTAGATTCCACTACCAGTGTTACAGTCTGGCTGAGTACCTTTTTTGTTACATGCATGCCCAGTTGCTCAGTCGTGTCTGACTCTTTGCAACCCCATGGGACTAGAGCCCACTAGGCTCCTCTGTCCATGGGATCTCCCAGGCAAGAATACTGGAGTGGGTTGCCATTTCCTCTTCAAGGGGTTCTTCCTGACCCAGAGATAGAATCTGTATCCCCTGCATTGGCAGGCAGATTCTTTACCACTGCCGCACCTGGGAATTTTACTACAAGTAAGTGTCAAAAATGATATCCATAAATACTAAAATATTTGACACAGAATCCATGAGAAGGATCAAATAGATCCAAGTAGTCATCTTTTCATTTAATTAACAGATATTAATATTTATCTCCTACTGTGTGCAAGGAACCATGCTTAGTGTTGGAGATACAATGATAGGAAAGACAAATATGGCTCATGCATTCACAATTTCCTCTTTCACAGCACTTGTGTAAAAGATTGTCCTTTTGAGGTAAAGTAAAATTACTAGTTGTGCTAACTTTTCTACTTAGCAGCAAAGATGGAAAAAGACTTACCACATATTTACAGTTGTATATTTAATGATGTATGCTCTATCCTTTCTATAAAGGCTAGCACTTGAAGTAACTATTATGTCTGCTAATTTATTTAAATGGAGATGGAAGTGGCAGCCCACTCCAGTATTATTTCCTGGGAAATTCCATGGACAGAGGAATCTGGTGGGCTACAGTCCAGGAGGTCACCAAGAGTCGCACATGACTTAGCGACTGAACAACAGCTATTTGTTTAAAAGACACTCTAATGATGCCTACCAATAGCCCCCTTACATAGCTCTCTCAAAATATATTTGCACTTATAACTACTCTCTGTTCATGCATTATTCTGTCTGATGTATAGAATTTATCCACTCTCAACATTTTCCTCAGCATGGAGCATTTTTAATCACAGTTTTCTACATGGAACTCTTTTCTTATACTTTGCTTACCTTTTTGAACTATATGCTATAATATTACACACTGATAGCAAGCCTGAAAAGAATGTGTATTTTACAGTATATCTGGTTGTTATAGAAAGACCGAAAAATTAAATTTGCTGAGTAAAGTACAGAATATGTAGAAAATAAATGGGTAGAAACACAGCTGTTGCAATGAAAACTGGCGGAAAAAAGATACCCGCTGCATTTAGATTCATTATGAAATATTTCTGTTCCAGCTAAAATACACATTCTTTAACTAAATAAATAGCAATTTGTGTTTGGGATCATAAACCTGGAAAATAAATATCCTAATGCAGGAACAACTGATTAGAATCAAAATAACCAGAACCCTTATTAAACATCCTTCCCAACTAATTCTTCTTTTTTAGCAGAAATGGACAAATTTTCAAATAAACTGGTTATAGAGATTTATCCACAAAGCACTTCTATTGGAATGATATGGAATAAATAAGAATTCAGCTGACTCTTTTGTACTTTCTGTGGCCTCATCAATAGTATTAGGCAAAGAAAATTTACATTTGCATCATGGCCCAGGGATATTCACTCATATCCAACTTTCTACCACTCCAAATTAACTGTAGTAATTTTGAGAACCAACTTTATGTAAAGATAAATTACATGGGGGAATAGTATTTATCAGATCAAACAATGAGCTTACTATTGAAATTTTTGTTGTAACTATTCACTTTTAGCCTCTTCTCTACGTAGGATGTAATTAAGAGTGTAGTTAACAATTTTTAAAAGATATTGCTGGCTAAAATGAGTTCCCTAAAGATAGCCTTTAACAATCAGGGATAAGATTAGAGAAAATGAGAAGTTGAAGACTAAAGAAAACTATCTCTAACAAGGAGAGATAACCGGGATTTGAAGCCTGAGTTTCAACTAACTATTCTAACATATAACATAAGTATATACATGCAATTATATGTATATGTAAGTATATACATGTAATTATATGTGTATATATACTTATAAGTTTATACATATAAGTATAATACTACTGCTCAATAATACACATATAGCATCTAAACATCATTAAGAACTAATGATGTTTATAAAGCTCTACCACTAAGACACTTTAGATGTCTGTGCAGTTTAATAGTGTTTAGTTAGTTAAGTCGCTCAGTCGTGTCCGACTCTTTGCGACCCCGTGGACTGTAGCCCACCAGGCTCCTCCATCCATGGGATTCTCCAGGCAAGAATACTGGAGTGGGTTGCCATTTCCTTCTCCAGAGGAACTTCCTGACCCAGGGATCGAACCCAGGTCTCCCGCATTAGAGGCAGACGCTTTAACCTCTGAGCCAAAATAAAGACATGCTCATTATTAAAATACTTGCAATAACAGAAAGAATAAGCAATTGCCTACTCTTTCACCATCCAGATTACAATTACTATCAGTATATTTTTTGTGTTCTTTCAATGTTTTCCAAATATATGTGCATTTTTCTCCCTAGTTATCCATTGAATATAACTAACTTCATATTTACCTTATCACATCTGGAATGAATCAAGATTCATGTTTACAAGCAACAAAAACTGAGTCTGGATAACATAAGCAGGAAAACTTAACTTATGAAAGGGTGTTGAGTAGCTAATCAAATTCATTGGAAAGTCAAAGACCCTGACTCAGAATATAAACAGGAACCAGTCTCCACTTTCCAGTAATGATAATCTGTATAAGTTATAACAACTTACTCACTGAGGATGAGATATATATCTTTTTTAAAAACATCTAAAGAGATAACAAGTAGTGAGGAGTTACTGAGAAAATAGCCAGAATAGGAGATTCCAGAGGCATAAACATAGGTTTTCAGTGCTGCTTTTCCATAAGAATACTTGCAGATTTGGAAAAAACAGTTTTAGGTGAATTGAACTGCATTGTAAGTGGCCAAAAGTACTTGAGAGAAAGCTAGGCCCTCAAAAAGGGATCAGACCCAATGTATTAATATTAATTTTGTTTGCTCCATAACAAATTACCACAAACAATGTGACTTAAAATCTATTCATTATCACGTAGTTTCTGTAGGTCAGAATTGTGTGTGTGGCTTAGATTAGTGTCTCTTCTCATGGTCTCACAAGGCTGGTATCAAGATGCTAGTTGATTTGTATTCTCATTTGGAGGTTCAGTTAGGGAAGAACCTACTTCCAAACTACCTTGGTTTATTGGAAAACTTTGTTTCCTTCCAGCTATAGAACTCATATAAATTTTCCATTCAGACCCAGCAATGGAAAATCTCTCTGGGGAGGTTTGGATCATTTGTCAAAGGCTTCACCTTCACCTAATTAAGTCAGACCCACCACAGCCAATCTTTTTTGATGATGCAAGTTTAACTAATTAGGGAACTTAATTAAATCTGCACAATACCTTCACTTTGGCACTTTCTATTGGTTAGAAGCAAGTTGCAATTTCTGTCCACACTCAAGGGAGAGGGGATGATACAACAGTATAAGTAGCAGGAAAGTAACAAACAAAGAGTAAAACATACGTAAAATCGCTGAGACAAATAGGAAGTATATAATATAATATATAAAAAGTTGGTAGATATAAACACAAATAGATGAGCAATTACATTATACATAAAAGGACAACTGTTTCAGATAAAACATGATTGTCAGGTGAATTCCTAAAATTAAATGCTACCATAAAAAACATAAGGAGTGTAAAAATAAAATGAAAAGGATAAACAAAAACAAAAATCAAAAAAAAGTGCTGTTATTATAATGTCAGACAGATTCAACTTTAAAGTAAACTTAATTAGTTAATCTAGACATTTCAAAATAATTTTTAAAGGTTCAGATCATCAAAAGACAAAATAATTCTATATATATTTCTATGAACTGAAACATCTAGCTTCAAAATATAAAAAACAAAAGTTGACAGAAACACAAAGTGAAATAAAGAAGTGTATCACTATATGGTATCATTTTAGCTATTGTTTCTCATCAACTAATTGAATGAGTAACTGTGAGATTAAATAAGACAAAAATTAGTAAGATTTAAACAATATGTTAACATTCAGTTTGTGTATATGTCACACCACTCCAAAGTACAAAATACATATTACTTTCAAGAACAGAAAAAAAAATTTATAAAACTTGGCCACCTGCTGGGCAATAAAGCAAGTTTCAATGCATTTCAAGTTTCAACACATTTAAAATGACTGACACAATCAAACTAGGTTTTCTAATGACAATGTAGATATACTAGAAATCATTAACAAAAAATGAACCTAGACTATTCTCCACATATTTGAAATTAAAAAAATACAACTGTAAAGACACATGTACCACAATGTTCATTGCAGCATTATTTACAATAGCTAGGACTTGGAAGCAAACTAGATGTTCATTGACAGATGAAAGGGTAAAGAAACTGTGGTGCATATATACAATGGAATTTGCTCAGTTATAAAAAGGAACAGTTCTGAGTTAGTTCTAATTAGATAGATGAAACTAGAGCCTATCATATAGAGTGAGGTTAAGTCAGAAAGAGAAAAACAAATTTCATATATTAATGCATATAAATGGAATCTAGAAAGATGGTACTGATGAACTTATTTGTAGGGCAGGAATAGAGATGCAGACATAGAGAACAGACTTGTGAACACAATGGGGGAAGGAGGGGGAGGGATGAATTGAGAGAGTAACACTGAAGCATGTACATCATCATGTGTAAAATAAATAGCCTGTGGGAATTTGCTTAATGTTGCAGGGAGCTCAAACCACTGCTCTGTGACAGCCTAGAGGGATGGGATGGGACAGGAGGTGGGAAGGAGGTTCAAGGCAGAGGAGCCATATGTGCATCCTATTGCTGATTCATGTGGTTCTATGGCAAAAACCAACACAATATTGTAAAGCAACTATCTTCTAATTGAATATAAATTAAAAAACCAAATTATGTGTCAAAACATCATAATGAAATTAAAGACTAATTTGATCTAAGAATATTTGAAACATTAAATATAAAATTATGGGATATAGCTAAAGCTATACAGAGAGGAAAATGTGCTATCTTAAATGCATAGATCAGAAGAAAATAGATGATAGGCATATCCAAAAAAAAAATAGCGATTAATTTTCAACCTAAAAGTGAAAAGCAAAATGATAAAGCATTCAGAAGGCATTATTGGAGAATATATTAAGCACTTGCTAAGGAAAATTTTCTCATACATTATACAAAAGCACTCAGCATAACAAGAAAATCACCAAATTTATCTACATTAACTGTGATGTATAATTTAACTCAAAACTCACCTTAAAGAGAATGAAAAAACTAACGAAGAGTGAAAAGGTATTTATAAAACATGTAACTGACAAAGGGCCTATATCCAGAATGTATAAAAACTCCTACAAATCATTTTTTAAGGCAAATAATCCAATTAAAAAATGAGTAAAATACCCAGTAAGTACTTCACAAAAGCACAATCGAAATGGGCAATAAAGATATGAAAAACTTCTCAACCTTGTTAGTAAATCATGGGAATGCAAGTCAAACCACATCACTAGGTTGGCAAAATACTTTTGAAGTGCTAAAATCATCCTGAATTTTTCCAGTGGGTGGTAGCCTGTTAGTTCTGGGTTCCTTCCCAGAACCTCCTGTTGTAAGATAACTCATGAAAGCAGTTACTATTGGGACTGGCCAGAACATATGTTTTTGGTCAATGGCTCCTATAATAGAAAAATACATATATTATAATATTTTATGCAATGGAATAATCAACAACCATGAGTAAGGTATAGTGATATGTTGCTACATTTGGATAATTCTTACAAATAAATGTTGAACAAAAGAAAAAGGACACAAAATGTGTATATTCTTGTATAATTTTTTTAAAGTTCAAAAACACAAAATTAGACTATATTGGTAAGGATTCATGTATAATGATAATGTATAGTAAAGCAATTATTAATAACTGCTTATCATAAAAGTCAGAGAAATATTACTTTGCAGGGTGTGGGGTTGCTGCTGCTGCTGCTAAGTCGCTTCAGTCGTGTCTGACTCTGTGCGACCCCATAGACGGTAGCCCACCAGGCTCCCCCGTCCCTGAGATTCTCCCGGCAAGAATACTGGAGTGGGTTGCCATTTCCTTCTCCAATGCATGAAAGTGAGAAGTAAAAGTGAAGTTGCTCAGTCGTGTCCGACTCTTAGCGACCCCATGGACTGCAGCCTAGCAGGCTCCTCCGCCCATGGGATTTTCCAGGCAAGAGTACTGGAGTGGGGTGCCATTGCCTTCTCCGAGGGTGTGGGGTACTTAAAGGAATTCGAGAAAGGATACACTGACAACTTCCGGTGTGCTGTCATTTCAAAATTTTTATTTCATTTTTATTTTTTTGCTATTGTCAATGTTTTATTCATTGATTTGGGTGGATTTTATATAGATGCTTGCTTTATAATCAATCACTAGACTGTACAGTTATGTTTTATGTACTTTTCTTATGTTAATCTCACCTTAAAATTAAAAACATTTAAAAACATAAAAAATAAATTGAAAGAAACCAAGGAAATCTAGGCAATAAGTAATGTAACTAAACTCTCTGCATCAGTACTTTTCAAAAGCTACATAGGTGATTCTATAAACATCAGGCATCAGTGTTCAGAAGAAAAAAAATGTATCGTAAGCACAGAGCCTATCCTGAAGCAAGTTATCAAAAATAATTTTTACAATGAGTTTATATATGTACTTTAATAAAGAATCATTAAATAGAGAAGCTAAAGTTATTTAAGAATATTAATGAAAATGTTTAGTGTCACCTCAAGATGTTTTCTCTAAGAAAACAAGTGTTTTCAGACATTATCACTGGTTATTATTGGTGGTTTATGCTCACCAATATAATGTCTGTGCATGCTCAACCATGTCTGACTCTTTGCAACCCTATGGATTGTAGCTGGCCAGGCTCCTTTTGTCCATGGTATTTTCAGGCAAGAATATTGAAGTGGGTTGCTATTTCCTCTTTCAGGGGATCCTTCCAACCCAAGGACTGAACCCGCATCTCCCATGTCTACTGTATTGCAGGCACATTCTTTACTGCTGAGCCATCGGGGTTTTCCCACCAATGTATAGAATGCCAATGTAAAAGACAGTTCATATCTGCTTTCTTCATAGCTTTTACTAAATTAGAATCCTCAACAGTTAAAGCTTTAAGAGTTGAGAATTCTAATTTAAACATGCAATTAAAGTTAATAGAATAATAAACATTTCAGTGTACAATAAAATATAGAATACATGTTTTCAGTAAAGAAAGTATGAAAAATGGAATTACATTTTATCGAGAAAAAAGGGAAAAAAAAGCCATGAAGTTGTTGCTGTTCAGTCTCTCAGTCATGAGCTAAAGCTCAATTAGCTTTCAGCTGACTCTGGAATGCTCAAAGAAACATCTCTGAAACGTCATAAAGGATAATGTTAAACTAAGTTTATTTGGTATTTAAAATTCAGAAACATTGCCAAGATATTGAAGGTAAACTTAGATTGTAACGTATAGATAGATAAATAAATATCAAGAATATAAATATTCCAAATTTATATGGAATCCTTAGCATCTGGTATGTCCTGATACAATGTTATCAGTTATTCTAATTATTCTAGTTATTATCCTAAAATGTTATATATTGCAGAAATTTCCTGCTGATTATATTGTACTCAAGTCTTTAACCATGCTATTTTAAGTTTTGTCCTTTATAGACTATCATAATTTTACAATTCTTTTATAATATGAAGATTTTTCAAGAAGACTTATGAAAAGAACCTTTCAAAACAAATGTAAGTTTATAATAGCCTTTAGATTTATGCCACTGAACTGGATAACAAATGACAAACTCTAATGGAAAACCTGATTACTTCATGTGGATCAACAGGAATCAATTATGTGGGACTGAATAATCAGATAAATATGATTTATAACTTTATGACTGGGAAATATACTAGCTTGAATTTTTGTTTTCCTGTAAAACATTTTTTCTTATGATATAGCCTACAAGTTGATAAAGCATGCCTTTGTAAACAAAGATGAAATGTTTCTCTTTTTCTCTCTTCCTGGCCCTGCCAAATTTGACTTCAGCTGGCTCTCCCTTTGCCTTGCTGGTTTATTGCAACTGGATTACAACCTGTTATACTAATCATTGTTTTAACTTGTTCTTTGTTTCCATCTTTGTTTCCAAATTGTTTATGCTTTTGTCTCTGTGCTACACTATGACATTGTCAATGTTACTAACTACCTTACTTATATCTCGCCTACTTTATAAGATTGTTGTCTCTTACGATGTGTAACCAGGCCTCCAACAAGTGTAATGATGACTAGGTGATTTGAACCAATTGATTAGATATATAGTTCTGTATGCAATCAATAATTGTAGTAGTGTGATTCTAGGTATGGAAGAAACAACAATGGAAATAACCCTGGAATCATAGTAGGTTAAAAGATAGAGGATCCAGAGAGCTTTTTATTGCCTATCAATGGGTCTAATCCAGGTATTAACACCTGGAGTGAATATCCAGGAGAAGTTTCACCTGATCTGGGATGAGCCTCCCAGCGTCTTGGAACAAAAATTGGTCATGAAATGTAGCTCAAATATGGGTCAAATCTCTGACCATGGGGAGGGACTGAAAAATGGAGTATTTCCTGCCATATCGGTAAACAGGATGTCACAGTCATCAGTGATGGCAGCCCTCCAACATGAGCCTTAAGGGCACTCAGGAAGGAGAAGAACACTTGAGATCTGGAAACCACTAGGCTGGAGACACTACCTATGATGAACCCCAAGGGAGCTCAGGATGTGAAAAAAAGACAAGGTACTGACTCAAGAGAGCTGAGATGCATATGAAAAGAATGATTTCAGTGAGCCCAGACTCTTGCATCTTCCCATACATAAAAAAGTGCTAAATTCCTTACCTTGAGATACCTGATTTTATTTAACTAATAATAATTTTTTGACATCCAGACTACCTACCCTTTGTTGCAAAACTTCTATATGACCTGACTCTTCCCCTCACCTCTTCAAAGCAGTTCTCTCAGGTTCTGTTAAGATGTTGTCTCCTGGGCTTGAAATCCTGAAAATTCCCACTGAATAAAACATAACTCTCAGGAAAAAAGAATTAGAAAGATATATTTAAATTTGTTGTAGATTAGACAGAGTTATAGAAAATGAAAAATTATTTGTGACAGTGTGTAATATACACATGGGCTTCCCTGGTGGCTCAGATGGTAAAGTGTCTGCCTGAAATGTGGGAGACCCAGGTTCGATTCCTGGGTCGGGAAGATCCCCTGGAGAAGGAAATGGCAATCCACTCCACCACTCTTGCCTGGAAAATCCCATGGACGGAGGAGCCTGATAGGCTACAGTCCATGGGGTTGCAAATAGTCGGACACATATATACAGGCTCTAACAGCAACAACAACAACAACAAAAAAACCCAGAAATACATGAATACATTAAAAGCTTTCAAATGGGGACTTTATGGCTTAAAATGGGAATTTTAGAATTCTTAAAATCATGATTATTTAGGCAAATATAGTTTTGTAAATCAATGTCTGCAGCAGTGACTGAAAAGTCAATACACTTTTTAAAAATATTGCAGCTTTTTTTTATATAAATCTATGGTGAAGGATGTGGTGATATAATTCATAATGATATTCTGTAATTAACATGGGATTATTTTTCCTAGACAGCTTTCTTTCTTTCCTTCTTTTACTGCTTTGGTTTAAGGAGATAGAAAAAAGAATGAAATAAAAGTCACAGAGAGTTCTTTAGGACTATGAAGGTGTTTTTCCCTTTGGTTCATTTCAAGAATTGCTTAAATGTGGGAAGGTATATCTAGCTGTGGCAAAGTTGATTCTTTTGTGTGAACAGAAAGACACAAGGAAAAAGTTTGTGGAGAACTTCATGGAGGAAAGCAAGTTGATGAATCAAGAGTGATGTCTATTCAGCACCACACAATTTCTCTCAATAGATAATTTTACACAATGAGTCCAGTATTTTCTAACGGATGGGGCTGATGAAGCAAGTGTGGAAGATTTGGGCTGAGAGAGAAAAGAGGGAAAGGATCAGCTATGACTGAAGGATTAGCAGCATTTTTTTCTGCAACCAGAACAGGAGCTGGAGCACTGCAGTAAATATTAGTGTAAATTGTGATGCAAAGAGAAAAATAGCTATGGGAATTATATCTCCATTGCAGCTGTCATAGAAACTGACATGTTGGTAACACAATGATTTACTCAAAAGGTGTTTGTAGGAAAACAAAACAAAACAACCAGAAAGCCATGATTTGGGGGCAGGGGGAATACTACAATTTGTATGCACACAGAAGGAGACTCATAATAGAGGGTTTCAGGACATTTGTATCCCAAATATTCATTTTATTGGCATAATCATATCAATTGTTAAAAAAATCACGATTTCCATGAAATGCTTTTTTTTAATTATTAAACAGATTTTTTTCTTATGATTATGATGAATTGCTTTTCTATCTCCTTTTATAGATGAAAATTATTTACTAATATACCATTTTATCTAAATAAAGCTGTCTATGCTTTTGAACCATCTATCTATAAAAATTCATCAAATCTACAATATGTATGGGCAATGTCTATTGGATTTGCCATACTGCAAATTTTAAACAATTTAAATTAATACTTAATGCTTAAAGACTCTTTAAGAAGTAATTTGCTGTGCAAGCACCCAAGCACAAATTTACAATGCAGTATTTTATTTTTAATTATGAAAAATACAAATGATTAAATTAATGCATAGTTATACTATAGAATCCCTTCTTATTTAAAATTATGAAAATGAATGAAGTAGAGTTTCATATGTGAACCTAAATATCTGACAAAATAGAATGCTGAATGAGAAAACCAAGTTCCAGAAGAACTCAGAATATAATTCTCTAGTTCTTATTAGGCATCTACTGTATACTTGGAACTATGCTAAGGACTTTAAATACACTATCTCACATGATTGTCATCTTTATTATCCCCATTTACAGACGATGAAATTGAGGTTCGGTGACTTACCCAAGGTCACATAGCTACTGAGTTGTAAAGCCAGGATTTGAACTCAGATCAGTCTGACTCAAAAATCTGTACTTTTAACTACTGCGGAGTCAAAGCAGAGCTAAAATCTACTGCTCCCAGCATTCATGAGACCTTTCTTGTCTGGGCCACTGGAGGAATCTTCTTGGAGAAAACAGAACACCACAAGCTACATATACTATATTCACAGTCCAATGAAATACAAGCAAATTAAAATTACAAAAGTTAGTAGCAGACAACTTCTGAACTAACTATTCTAGGTTCAGGACAGTGTGGTATATATAGTCCACACATATTTACAAAAATGATTAAACAAATATCACAGCTCCAAGAGGAGCTATTCTCACAAAATACAGTATGAGTGGTGACATTGAGGTGTGACAGTCTCCAGTCACTACTGAATCAAACACACTGGCAGGATACAAATGTGCATTATACAATAAATAACATATTCCTTTCATAAAAGATGCATTTTCATGGAGTGTAATCTGATGGAATGTTGTTTTTAGTTGCTAAGTTGTTTCTGTTCTTTGCAGCCACATGAACTGTAGCCTGCCAGGCTTCTCTGTCCATGGGATTTCCCAAGCAAGAATACTGGAGTGGGTTGCCATTTCCTTCTCCAGGGGATCTCCCTGATCCAAGGATCAAACCTGCATTTCTCACATTGGCAGGCAGATTCTTTACCAATGAACCACCTTGGAAGCCCACTTTAAGGTAATGCTATTGGCTTAAATCAAGGTAGTTTACAAGAAATATTTCTACGAAATAAGTATGATCATTTTATTAAATAATCTTGACTTCAATAGGTATCAAATCTTGACTTCTTTAGGTATCAAATCAAATGACTGGAGCTAGACTGACTGTATAAGAATCCAGTTTTAATACTTATTACGGGTCATTAGTTAACTTATTTGACATCACCCTGATTCTGTTTTCTCATCTGTAAAATAGAATCTCATAAAGGTTTTGTAAAAATTAAATGAATTGGCACATACAAAGTGCTATGACCAATGCTGAGTAGATGGTTAGTTCAGTTCAGTTCAGTTCAGTCACTCAGTCGTGTCTGACTCTTTGCGACCCCATGAATCGCAGCATGCCAGGCCTCCCTGTCCATCACCAACTCCCGGAGTTCACTCAGACTCACGTCCATTGAGTCCGTGATGCCATCCAGTCATCTCATTCTCGATCATCCCCTTCTCCTCCTGCCCCCAATCCCTCCCAGCATCAGGGTCTTTTCCAATGAGTCAACTCTTCGTATGAGGTGGCCAAAGTACTGGAGCTTCAGCTTTAGCATCATTCCTTCCAAAGAAATCCCAGGGTTGATCTCCTTCAGAATGGACTGGTTGGATCTCCTTGCAGTCCAAGGGACTCTCAACAGTCTTCT
The DNA here is from genome assembly GCA_006408695.1 of Aepyceros melampus. Lineage (NCBI taxonomy): Eukaryota > Metazoa > Chordata > Mammalia > Artiodactyla > Bovidae > Aepyceros > Aepyceros melampus. Next base: position 29,730 of record SJXQ01009063.1, read on the forward strand.
CCAACACCACAGTTCAAAAGCATCAATTCTTCGGCACTCAGCCTTCTTCACAGTCCAACTCTCACATCCATACATGACTACTGGAAAAACCATAGCCTTGACTAGACGGACCTTAGTCGGCAAAGTAATGTCTCTGCTTTTGAATATGCTATCTAGGTTGGTCA